>LBNU01004655.1:27912-50589 GCA_014162995.1 Artemisia annua | reverse complement strand
CAAAAAGTCAAAGTTCACTAAAATCTCAAATCATAGGTTAACAAAGTTACTGTTGCTACTGTTATCATTGAAATTTGTTAGAAATAACTTGCATCTAGGTTAAACAAGTCTTAAAACATCTTAATATTACAGTTAGAATAAGCTTTGATTAATAGAAGTTCAATTTAGTCAAACCTAGGTTACAAATAAAAAGTCAAAACTGGGTATATTGTTGCTTAAGTACTGCTGATCTAGGGTGTCTTTAGGGCCTCATATAGGTTTGAAATTTCATAAATTTTGTTTCTAGAATTAGTCCACCTAGCATAGACCACTCACAATCAGTTTCAAGCATTTCTAATCACAAACACTAGGCTAAATTGGATCTTGAACACTGTCCCATTTCTGTTCTTCTAAAAGTGCAGTTGCTACAGTGGACATTTCTAGGGTCAAATTAGGGTTCAATTGGGTTTAGAAAATTAGGGCTTTTAGTTTTTTAAGGTTCTCTGGTAGGATATCTAGCTTTTTCCCCCATTAGGTTTCCTATTCTAGCTTATTAAGTGCTTAATAATTAGCTATAAAGTAGGCATATTAGCTGTTTCTGTGACAAGTACTTTTTAGCTTATTTTGTGTGATTTTCTGTGCTTATTGAGTTCCATAGTGCTTATTAAGGATAGTAGTAGGATCTGTAAGAGTTTGGCTTATTTTGCTCACTGATTGCTTATTTTTAGCTTATTAGTAAACTGCTTATTAGCCTAGAACAGCTTATTAGGGTCCAAAATTAGGTAATCTTATTTTTCCTAGGTTTAGACTAATAATTTAGAATTTTCCTAAAAATTTCAGATTTTTCCTAGCTCATTTACTATTTTTCTTAATTAATTTTAGATTTTAAGTACTTTTTAATTAGTTTTAATTAATAATAATTAAATAAAAATCCAAAAAAATAGTTTTTTTTAGTTTTAAAATTACTTTTTAGTTATTTTAAAATTTTAGAAAAATAAATTTTAATTTTCACCTTATTTTTCTATTTTTAGTATTTTTAATAATTAGTTAATATTTAATAATTAGTTTTTAGTTTAAAATAAATATATAAAAAACCAAAAAAATATATTTTCTAGTTTTTAAATTACTTTTAGGATATCTTAAAATTTTCAAAATTATTTTTCCATTTTTCTTAGCTAAATTTCTATTTTAGTAATTAAAAGTAATTTTGAGTAATAAATAAATAAATAAAAAGTAATAATTAGTATTTTAAATATATATAAAGTCTAAATTTACGTTTTAAACCCTTTAGAATTTAGAATTTACCTTTAGGACTTAGGTTTTCCCTAGTTGACTTAGTTCTTCCCGAGAATAGCTCGGGAATTTAGGATTTGATCCCGTTTTACGTTTAGATTTTAATTTCCGTGTTTTACGTGCTTTTTCGTGCTTTTCCGTGTTTATTTGTTTTTACGTGCTTATTTGTAGAAATTTAGGGTTCCCTTAGCCTGCACGACACGATTCAATTCTTGAATCACGAACACGAACCAACGAACCAAGTCTTAGCCTTCGTTGGGAGAAACGACCCGGGGATACATATTTACCGGTGCTATCCTCGGACTATAATATATAATATATATTTGGTTGTCTACGATACACCAGTAAGTTCAACAATTCCTTCACCGCACTTATTACCCTAAAGTTAATCCAAACCTAGTAATGGGACGGTAAGTCGTAGGATGGGTCACCTATTAATATTCTCCCCCGACACGTTTGTTAAACCCTAATTGGATTTAGTAACCCAATTAGTCCGTTAATCGTGTCGGATGGTTATATTAATGTTAACCAATCCGTAACTCTACATACACTAATCACGAACATCAATATCTCCTAAAGGGCAAGTCTCGATAAATGTGTCCTCGAAACGATTAGTGACCCGTCCGTGTTCACCTTGAATCTTGTTTCGTTTGTTTTTTCTAATAATAATTATTAGATAACGTGTTCGCCATTAGTTAACGATTCCGTATTAATTTAGAAATATTAACAGCACGCTTATAACGTCGATTAATATTTCTTATTAATTTTGGAAACGTTATGTAACGTACTTACCGGCTTCTAATATTTATTATTATCATTATTAACTTATAAATATGAAATAACGACTATCAATCGTTATTAAACATTTAAAGTAAACTTAATAAATTCATGTCATAACCATTTAGCCATTATTTTATTTTCACGGGTCACAGTCGCTTCAAGTCATATTTATCACGGGTCAAATAGTCAACAACACATAATAAGTCTATTTTGGCTCATCGAGGCCACACGAGACTAGAAAGTCTAGGTGACGCCCGACACGGCTCAAATCACACAATCATATCACTAGTCTACATATCTAATATCCGCAACACAAACTTCAACAAACGACGGCCGTCTACGGCACGTCGACTATCCTATCCCCGTCAATCTAATCCGCAACAACAACATCAAAAACCACAACGACCAATCAACCAAACGCTTGCCGAGACCGTAATGGTCTCGGCTTCTACTTTTTGGCCAAGGAACAACAGCAACAACGACTAGACCACAACAAGAACAACAACAAAACTGTGACAAGAACAACAACAACATTAAGAACAATGACAACGACCGAAACCACTCGACACCAATATCGAAATACCATGACGGTAATAACAACAATACTTCATTATCAACAACCAAATTCATTTCCATAATCCAATCCGAGCCTAACTTAGACCACAACTCGATTCGAACCAAGACTCGACACAACACATGACCAAAACGCGACACCAGACAATAACCAAAACATTATAACAAATCATGACTCGGCAAAACCTAAAAACCAACTTAGCCGTGAGCTTAAGCTCACGGCACACCTCTTTTTCGTGACACAAAACAACAACAAGAACCACAAAATGATACCAACATAATTATATGCCTCGTTTTTAATTATATCTTAATGTTTATTTAACCAAAACCCTCGAAGTGATAAGGATCTCAACCCACCGTCGCGAATACGACAAGAGAGTGGTGGGTTTTTTTAACCTTCGGTGAACAAGAAGAACACAAGAAATGGTGGTTTGGTGATCATGTCGTGACTGTGGTGAGGTTATCGAGGTGATGGTGGTGGCTACAGGGCGTGTGTGGTATGCAGATGTGCCGGGAACGATGAGAGGAGTTCGTTAGTAGTGGCGGTGTGATATGGTTGCCGGCGGTGTGGCCGGAAAACAGCCGGAGATGGCCGGATGGGGAGGAGAGTGGTGGCACGGCTAGAGAGAGGGTGGGAGAGATGAAACCCTAGTTTGGGTTGTATTGTGGTATATATAGTGATATCATGGACTAGCAACAAACCCAAGCGCGCCCACGAGGACCATTTCTGCCATTTCTCTTATATTTTTAACGACACTCGAACGGAACCAATAAATCGTATTATAAATATTTCTTGATCTCCCAAAATCATTTCCATTAATCTTAGAATTATTATTCCGCTAAAATTGATTATAAATATGTATATCTTTACTTCACGTCGCCCAAAATGATTAATATTCGTGTTTTATTTGTTATATAGTCAAATCTCGTGTGAAACGTTCTAGACCAAGACCAAAACTTACGGGTTGCAGATAAGAGTATATAACGATGAAGGTATCAAAATCCGAAATTTGCGGGTTGTCACAGCCTCACCTCCTTAAACGGAATCGCGTCCTCGCGATTCAATTAAAGTTACCCGTTACGGTCGAAAAGCGGTGAGTATATACGCACTAGGATTCATCTTCACGTTCCCTACGTGAATTCAGGACTTTTTCGCGAGTTTCGATGAACTTTGCTGATTGGATGCGACTTTACCAAAGTCGTCTGATTTCAGGGTGTATGATTCCGATAGATCAACAAGGTGTGAACGATTTCGATAAGTCAACAGAGCTTGAACGTTCCAAGATCGGGATTTTTCCTAGAAGGATAACAACTGCCCCATTGGCAAGTCATTCTTTCAGATTACTCTTATGAAATGTCGGGAATACTGCTGAGTTCTGACAGTAGCTCGAATCGGTGAGCTACTGGTCCGACTCTAGCAAGGATTCGTAAGGATCAACAGAGCGAAGATTAAGCTTTCCACGTTTACTAAACGCTTCATACATTCTCATGGTGAATCTTTAAGCTTAATCTAGGCTTTATCGGGGGTTTTTAAGAGGTTCACATTATTAGGGTTTCAAACGATTTGCGAGTAGCTTGCATCTCCATTTCGTCTTCGGACGATCTCCGGGGTAATTACATAAATAGATTCAGGGTCAGCGAGTTGGGTATCTCCTTTACGTATGAACGAGCGAAGTCATCCATGCTTTCCGTCTCGCTGGTTAGCAGGAAGTGAACAGGTTGGGTGGGATTATCAAAGTTGTTAAGGGATTATCAACAACTACTCAGATAGAGATGCGGAATCTACTTCCAGGGTTTCGCTTACAACATAGCTTATTAACAGAAAAAGGATAGCAAGTATAGCGGTTATTTCTTGAAAGTCGAGAGAAGGCTTCGGTAGTTGTCTCACAAAACGCGGTTCAGGTTACTCATCAAGATCATAAGATTTCCGTCGAGCACGGAATCTCTACTGAACGGGAAGTTTAGAAAGTTCAGAGTACGACTCTGTAAAAGGACGTTGATTGCTACTAGCAATCAATCGGATGGCTTAGTATGATATTTAGGTTAGAGGCGGAAAAGTACAACCTCGATCGAACATCGTCACAAAAACAACAGTGGTTGAACAACACCGATCGGGAAAATGAACAACATCGATCCGGAAAACGAACAACATTGATTGAGAAAATGAACGTCATCGATTGAGGAAGTGAACGTCATCGATTAAGAAGATGAACATCATCGATTGGGGAAGTGAACGTCATCGATTAAGAAGATGAACATCATCGATTGGGAAAACGAACATCATCGATTAGGAAAACGAACATCATCGATTAGGAAAACGAACATCATCGATTAGGAAAATGAACATCATCGATTAGGAAAACGAACATCATTGATTAGGAAAACGAACATCATCGATTAGGAAAACGAACATCATCGATTAGGAAATTGAACATCATCGATTAAGAAATCGAACATCATCGATTAGGAAAACGAACATCATCGATTAGGAAATTGAACATCATTGATTAGGAAAACGAACATCATCGATTAGGAAAACGAACATCATCGATTAGGAAATCGAACATCATTGATTAAGTACCGGACTTAGGGTAGAGGTGGCTGTGACACGGCTATAAATGAAGCAGGGCTAAATGACAAATCCAATTCCGGAACAAGGGCTAAAATCTTAGGAAGTTAGTCATATCGAAACCCAAAAATAGCCTAAACCAGTTCTAATGATAGCTTAGACCAATTCCAATGATTACCGAAACTAAGTCCAGATATTCCAATAGGATCGATGTGGCTTATGACGATAAGCAACTCGAATGTAAGTAGTGCCAATCAGGTCTAGCCCAATTCTAGGCGAACTACGGTCGACGGCGACAAGCGCGAACTCCCCATAAACGAGAACGTTTAGCGGCTCCGGAAGCATTCGATTCATGTGGTGTTGTGATGCTAGTGTGTCATGTCTAAGAGCGGGCTTTGGTGATGTTCACTAACCGTGAACTGACACAAAACCCAACATCCTAAAATCAGCCTCTATCTTGGACATAATTCTGTTATAACTACTCCATGTACTACAAAATTCACCTCTGAGCCGGACATAGTTGATCAGGCCATGTCCAACTGTCCCTGCTTGACTATAGGTAATCAGTCTATACTCAACCGAGGTTCAATGAATTTTGTAATACCCAGCCTAGTTATGCTAGAATATGTCCTTTATATCCCAAATCATTCCAAAGACTATGACAAGTGTAGAGAATCGAAATTCAGAAATGAGATTACGCAAGGGATTGCGTAACTCCGCGATAGGTACGGTGTGTGCATAAGTATATAGAAATACTTATGGTGAGTAGAAACCATTGGTGGATTTAAATCATCAACGAGATAGTCTCGTATATCGGAAAATAGATCATTAGACACTAACCAAATAAAACGTAAACAGAATTACCAGAGAAGCGGTGGCTTGGCTGGAAGGTATGTGGCGGTCATAGAATCAGGTTTTCACAAAGGTGGTTATAGTTTGGGTTTTAGAATTTCCCAATTCTCTATAAACTTGGCTCTGATACCAATCTGTAACACCCCCAGAATCGGGTCCAGCGGAAGCATACATGCATTGGGGTGCTACTATATTGGTATCACAACATAAGGTACAAAGAATGGTTTTTATTTCATTTATTAGAATAAAAGTTGTTATCGAAAGTATATANAAATGAAGCTCCTTAGTATTGTGTTATGCTTCTAACTTTAAAATATTTTCACTTTATACCCTTATAGTTTATATATTTACAAAATCTACCCTGAACTTATAATACTTATATTATTTATATTTATTACTATCTAAACTTTACACAATTAGTCCCTATACTTCTTTACTTTGGGAAAATGGCAAAAATGACCCTTGGACTTATAAGTTTCCAAAATTTACCATTTATAACCTTAACTTTATAACTTTTGCAAAACTAGTCCTTTTAAGTTTATAACTATTTTACTTTTTATCCTAAGGTTATGTAATTTTGCAAAAAGGGTCCTTATACTTATACCTTCTAAGAAATGTCAAAAATAGTCCCTGGACTTAATATTTTCAGAAAGTTACCATATATACCTCTATGCATGGAAAACTTTGCAAAACTAGTCCTAATTCCATGCAATTCATATTTTTATGAAACAAAAGGTTTCCTA
Organism: Artemisia annua; assembly: GCA_014162995.1. Taxonomy (NCBI): domain Eukaryota; kingdom Viridiplantae; phylum Streptophyta; class Magnoliopsida; order Asterales; family Asteraceae; genus Artemisia; species Artemisia annua. The sequence goes on along the minus strand of LBNU01004655.1, from coordinate 43,800 downwards.
GCTTATGGTTAACTAATATTAGCTTATCTAAGTTACCTAAACTAGCTTATAGCTTAATATAAGGGATTATAGCACATAATATGTAATTCGACATATATTAGGGATTTAAAAAAGCTAACTAGTATGTTTTAGTGATCAAGGCTTAGGCAAGGTGTAACACCCCAAGAATCAGGTCCAGTAGAAGCATACATGCATTGGGGTGCTACTATATTGGTATCACAACATAAGGTACAAAGAATGGTTTTATTTCATTTATTAGAATAAAAGTTGTTATCGAAAGTATATAGATTACATGATATAAGAATAGTGCGGAAATAGGCCCATAATTTAGTTAAAGCGGTCCCAAATTAGTTATCAGAGTCTTCTATGACCGTGCCCCTTGCCAAGCGCCTCCAGAAATAAGCTATCACAATAAACCTGAGAATACATGCTAAAACGGGTCAGCTTACGCTGGTGAGTCCATAGAGTTTAGACACAAAACAATATGCAACGCAACGAAATCCAAGACATAACGATAACTCCATAACGCCACATAACATAACAAATAAGAGAGAAGTCCTATAGGTGCACACTATAGCTAATACCGCACCTGTAGTCATTCTATCATACACCTGCAGGATGCAGATAGTACCGCACAGCAGTCACATACTCAATCCACAAACCATATCATAAGTACAAGACATACCAATAACATCACAACACCAAAGAAAATGACCAAAAGGTCCAAGAAATAACGAAGAGCATGTATTCTCCCCCAAAGAATAGAAAACGATAAAAGTAGGGGCTATGAACTCACCTGGGCCATAGCAATGCAAAATAACATGACGGACACAACTGGCATCTACCAGATCACAACAGCATCAAGAAGGTGGTGCATCGGTAAGGGAACATCGAAGTCTTCTACACGCAAGGCTTATCTTAATACCAGATCCTCAGCGATGAACTAAATCCTCCATAAGCTAACTACTCCCAAACAATACCCAATTCTTAAGTCTCCAATCTTCCATTATCCATTTATTAGTGTTTGTGTTTGGTATCATTGTGTGTGAAGTGAGGACACGACATAGACTCAAGTGAACTCACGCCAAATACTAAACAAGCGAAATCGACAAGAACGAGATAAGACTCAAGAGTACTCACGCCAAGAGAAGAATAACCGACGACATCGACAAGAAACTAGACAAAACTTAATACAAGACCGTCGGGTCAAACTACATAATCCATCCAAAGCAATTACACTTAAATGGCTACTAAGTCAACCTTATGGTCAAAGTCAACATCGAGTAACTAAGAGTTTAATAAGTAACTCAAACGAATTATTGGGTACTTAACGTATTTACCAATACGGTAAGTTCAACAATTCCTTCACCGCACTTATTACCCTAAAGTTAATCCATACCTAGTAAGGGGACGGTAAGTCGTAGGATGGGTCACCTATTAATATTCTCCCCCGACACGTTTGTTAAACCCTAATTGGATTTAGTAACCCAATTAGTCCGTTAACCGTGTCGGATGGTTATATTAATGTTAACCAATCCGTAACTCTAGATACACTAATCACGAACATCAATATCTCCTAAAGGGTAAGTTTCGATAAATGTGTCCTCAAAACGATTAGTGACCCATCCGTGTTCACCTTGAATCTTGTTTCGTTTGTTATTTCTAATAATAATTATTAGATAACGTGTTCGTCGTTAGTTAATGATGTCGTATTAATTTATAAATATTAACGCACGTTTATAACGTCGATTAATATTTCTTATTAATTTTGGAAACGTTATATAACGTACTTACCGACTTCTAATATTTATTATTATCATTATTAACTTATAAATATGAAATAACGACTATCAATCGTTATTAAACATTTAAAGTTAACTTAATAAATTCATGCCATAACCATTTAGCCATTATTATATTTTCACGGGTCACATTCGCTTCAAGTCATATTTATCACGGGTCAAATAGTCAACAACACATAATAAGTCTATTTTGGCTCATCGAGGCCACACGAGACTAGAAATTCTAGGTGACGCCCGACACGGCTCAAATCACAAAATCATATCACTAGTCTACATATCTAGTATCCGCAACACAAACTTCAACAAACAACGGCCGTCTACGGCACGTCGACTATCCTATCCCCGTCAATCTAATCCGCAACAACAACATCAAAAACCATAACGACCAATCAACCAAACGCTTGCCGAGACCCTAATGGTCTCGGCTTCTACTTCTCGGCCAAGGAACAACAGCAACAACGACTAGACCACAACAAGAACAACAACAAAACTGTGACAAGAACAACAACATCAAGAACAATGACAACGACCGAAACCACTCGACACCAATATCGAAATACCATGACGGTAATAACAACAATACTTCATTATCAACAACCAAATCCATTTCCATAATCCAATCCGAGCCTAACTTAGACCACAACTCGATTCGAACCAAGACTCGACACAACACATGACTAAAACGCGACACCAGGCAATAACCAAAACCTTATAACAAATCATGACTCGGCAAAACCTAAAAACCCACTTGGCCGTGAGCTTAAGCTCACGGTACATCTCTTTTCGTGACACAAAACAACAACAAGAACTACAAAATGATACCAACACAATTATATGCCTCGTTTTTAATTATATCTTAATGTTAATTTAACCAAAACCCTCGAAGTGATAAGGATCTTAACCCACCGTCGCGAATACGACAAGAGAGTGGTGGGTTTCCTATTTTTAACCTTCGGTGAACAAGAAGAACACAACAAATGGTGGTTTGGTGATTATGTCGTGACTGTGGTGAGGTTATCGAGGTGATAGTGGTGGCTACAGGGTGCGTGTGGTACGTAGATGTGTCGGGAACGATGACAGGAGTTCGATAGTGGTGGCGGTGTGATATGGTTGCCGGCGGTGTGGCCGGAAAACAGTCGGAGATGGCCGGATGGGGAGGAGAGTGGTGGCGCGGCTAGAGAGAGGGTGGGAGAGATGAAACCCTAGCTTGGGTTATAATGTGGTATATATAGTGATATCATGGACTAGCAACAAACCCTAGCACGCCCACGAGGACCATTTCTGCCATTTCTCTTATATTTTGAACGACACTCGAACGGAACCAATAAATCTTATTATAAATATTCCCGAGCTCCCAAAATCATTTCCATTAATCTTAGAATTATTATTCCGCTAAAATTGCTTATAAATACATATATCTTTACTTCACGTCGCCCAAAATTATTAATATTCGTGTTTTATTTGTTATATAGTCAAATCTCGTGTGAAACATTCTAGACCAAGACAAAAACTTACGGGTTGCAGATAAGAGTATATAACGATGAAGGTATCGAAATCCGAAATTTATGGGTTGTCACACAAGGGTTTTAATGTGATCTAAGGCATGTCCTAACTATCCTAAGACTGAAATAAAGCTAAAGGAACAAGTGTAATAAGCTTACGTGGTCAGAAGTGGGTTAACGAGAGTTTAGGGTTTCCTAGGTCAAAAATGGGACTCGACAAGGTCTTAGGCCTATAGTACTCGACTTCTAAGTTTACTAGGCTTCTACTACTACCCTTAGGATCAGAGAGTTTGAGGTGAAAAGAAGTGAAGGTGTGTGTTTAAAATGAAGAGGGTATGGGGTATATATAGGGCTCGTTAGCCGTTGTAGCTAAGTTTTCTTAGCATGGTTGCTATGTAACGTGGAGGGAAGTTGTAAGGAGGGGGAAGAGTGACTAGGAGAAGCTATTGTCTGAGTAGGATAGGCTATAAGACTATCTAGGGGGCTTGTGGTGGTTAAGGGTGCCGTAGAGGCGGTTTAAGGAACTAGGTGACAAGGTGGTGATGGAGGTGGGTGATAGGGTGCTAGGTTGTTACAATATGGTGAGTAAGCTGCTAGGGTGTGTGACAATATGGTGACTAAGCTGCTAGGGTGTGTGCTAGGGGTGATGGTAGGGTGCTTGGTAGCTTAAGGTAGGTAAAATCTAGGTTTAGGTCTAACTTAGAGCTTGAACTAGCTTAGGGTTTATACTTAGGGTTTAGTGCCTAGATTAGGATCCTATGAGTGCTTAGTGGCTAATCCTAAGTCCTAAGAAGCTTATACTAAGTGGTGGTAGCTTATGGGAAAGATTCGGGAAAGTTTAACCTAGTTTCCGGGAAGTTATAACCTAGTTATGGCTTTGTGCTTAAGAGACTTGTACCTAAGCTCTAAGAGGTTGTACTAGGGTCTAAGGGTGCTAAGATATCCTATTGTTCCTAAGGTAACTCATATATCAGCCTTGAACACTTTCAAACTAGTTTGGATAAGCAATTAGGGTTTAGTAAACACATAGGCCTGATTAGGGCTTAATTAGGGTTTATTAGGGTTTTGTGATGAGTTTAGTAAGTTAGATTGATAGATTACTTATTGTGGTGTTGTTATGATCTTATGCTTGACATACTAAGAGTTTATAGGACGTGAGTGTAGAGTTCTTTTGCTTGTGTGGATACGTGAGTAGGTCTAGAGAGTCATGCAAGTAGTGAATGCATATAAAAAGCAAAAATTTACCTGTAAAATACCTGATGTAGGTATTTGTAGTGGGAATGATAGTGATGAGATTTTGTGGGTTGTTATAAAACCAAAGTCTTTGATTATCTCATCATAATTTTATTTCAGCTACATGATACTTGCTTCAAACCATAAATGGATCTCTGAAGTTTACATACTTTGTTAGGATACTTTGAGTTTCGAAAACTTTGAGGTTGCTCCATATTAACATTTCATATAAGCGACCATTTAGAAAGGCAGTCTTAACGTCCATTTGCTATATCTCATAATCAAAGTATGCAGTGATGTCAATTAGTATCCTTATAGCTAGAGTGCTAACCTCGGGAGAAAAGGTTTCGCTATAATCAACTCCTTGAGTTTGCATATAACCTTTCGCTACAGTCTCTCCTTGAATGTGTTTATGTTCCCATCCATGTTCGTATGCTTCTTGAAGACCCACTTGCAGCCAACTATTTTGCTACAAGGTGGAAGGTCAACCAAGTCCCAGACTTCGTTATTTTTCATGGATTGCGTCTCTACTTTCACTGCTTCAAGCCATTTATCTAATTCATAATCAGACATAGCTTGATGGTGGGTTTCAGCTTCGTTATAATCTCCAAGATCATGCCCCTATGTATCAATTAGATAACCATATCTCTTAGGTTGTTGAGAGACCCTACCAGAGGGCAACATTATCCTCCTGGTTCTTGGTAGGAACTTCTTCTACAACATTTGTAGGAGGAGCTTCTTCTACAACCAACTCAGGATCACACAGTACTATAGAACTCATAGAAGGTTCTTCAGTATGTGGTTCTTGATCCTCATCAAGAATTCTCTGGCTCCCACTTACTTCTTGAAGTAGATAATCCTTCTCTAATGTAAGGTCTCTTCCTAGTGTATATCATTCTCCTTATATGGTTAGAAGTTGAGAGAGAGAGAGAGAGAGAGAGAGAGAGAGAGAGAGAGAGGTAAATGCTTGGTTTATTTCACACATATATAAACTAGCACTCACACTCCTAACTCACCTTGGAAATGAGAGGGACGTGACACTTATGGTGTGGTCCCTTGGTGGGCTTGAGCTTGGGTTGGACTTGAACTAGTAAGATTACATGGATTAGCTAATATAACACTTAACTTATTAGCTTAAACAAATCTCTAAGCCCACCACTTAGTCTAATACTAGCTATTACAAGTTTACAAGGTTCCTATCATACAAATGATCATCACTTCATAATATATGATCACTACTTCTTAATGCTAACAATCTTCCCCTAATGGGTGGTCATTTATTAATGATGCATTTTCAGTCTTTGAACTTGGATCTTGAATCTTCAGCACTTGTATCTTGATCTTGAACCCTGTTTGTAATAGACTTGATAGACTTCTTCTTCATGCTTGTGATCTTTCGTCTTGTCTTTGATCAACATCTTCTTTGTTGTTGGGTCCTCTCCGACATACTCATACCACTTGTAGGTCTTTATATTATGATATTTAATCTTATGGCTTTCCTCGTATCTTCTCTTGACTTTGATTTGTTCTTGAGTTTGAATTTGATAAGGATTTGAAACTTAATGATCCTGAGCAACTACAATGGCCAAAAAACAACTACATCGACCCTGAACTATTACCACAAACCTAAACACAAATTCATATCCAAACGACCTGTACAACGACCCTGGAGAAAGATCTAAACAATCATAGAATGACCCTCCGTCACCCAACCCTAACACAACACCTAACCTATTTAGGGTATCACCCGATAGGAAACATGATAATATATGGTAGAAAACCTAACCAAATCACGACCTTGACACTAACACGAAATGCGCTGGAACTTTAACCAAACAGTTCCCATCACATAACCAAACCGACTAGTGGTACAATGTTATGTATATAATCATTTTTTTAACGGCAGAATATAAAGATATTTATAAAAGCAACTAGCAAGGCGCTAGAAGTTAAAGAGTACAATACATTATAGAAATAAACCAAACCACAAATTCTAGACACTTTCCAGGGCTTTAACTGCGAGAACTACAAAATGGATGAAAAAACTCTTGCCAATTACGGAAACCACGACAAGAGAAAAATCCCCACCCACAAAATCCGAACCACCGATTTTCACTCCGAGGAATCATTTAGGTTCCCTTACTTTCATCAATTAACTCTGATTCACTTAACTTTAATAATCTCTAACTATGTCCTACAATAACAACTAAAGACATTAAGAACCTATGAAATGACATAAAATGTTTGTTTGAACTAGACTAATATAAATCAACACATACTATAGAAGTTTTCTAATATGAGATCGAGCATTGTCAAGCAAAGGTTAAGCTGTTCATAAAAAAGACTAGTTATCAAACCGAAATTGATGTTAAGCTGCGGGGGAATTGCATATATATCTTTTCAAAAGTGAATAATCTTTGGTATAAATTTTTTATGCACATGATACAAAGGTTTTTATATATGCAAAAGATATATATGAAATTTTGCGTATTGAGAAGAAATATATATGCAAATGCCCGGCTAATACCTCGAGTCAAACTAGAGTGTAAGCTCAGCTTGCAACATTTGAAGCCCTCAATCATATCAACAAACTTTAACATAACCTACCATTTTATTACACGTCGGACGCGGTATTATTTTTTTCATCTATTCCTAAAAACCATCACTTAAGTTCTAAAAACATCCATAAAAGTAACAATTTAATCATTCTAACATGTTACAACTCATTAAAATATAACATTTGAGCATACTATACTTAATAAAATAATTAAAACAAATCCATATGGTCTCTCCAAAAGTAGCATATAGTCTTGAAATCGCATATAAATCCCACATTTTATGTTGAATTCATGAAGTACTTTCCATTTTGCATAATCACCCATCCCCTGTTTTTTATAATTAAATTCCTAGAAAAAATTCATTTTCATCATGTGGGATTCGGATTCTGAATCTGTTGCTACAAGAAATTACAACAATGGTGTTCTTGATACCAATCATGGTGCTCAATCTGACAAATTTGAACAAAGAGGTCAATCTTGGTAAGCATTTTACATTAGTCAAAATATATAGTTCAACCTTGATTCCAAGACTAAATTTCATGCAAATTGAAAAAATTGAGTGATACTTATAAGTTTGGTTTTTATAAATAGGCATGTTGCAACTGATATTCCAAGTGACTTGATGATCCAAATTGGTGAAATTAGCTTCCATTTACACAAGGTATTGACTTTAGCATAGTCAACATATTTTGATTATATGTTATACAAGGATATTGATTAATACTAATATTTGTTTGTGTGTGTTTGATTTATATTTGCAAAGTTTCCACTTCTTTCTAAAAGTGGGAAAATGAACAGAATTATATACGAATCAAGAGATATGGACTTACAGAAAGTGATCCTAGATGATTTACCGGGTGGTGCAGAGTCATTTGAGCTAGTCGCGAAATTCTGTTATGGAATAGCCATTGATTTGACTGCAACCGTGATCGCAGGCCTAAGGTGTGCAGCTGAGTATCTCGAAATGACGGAAGATTTAGAAGAAGGGAATTTGATCTTTAAAACTGAAGCTTATTTAAATTATGTTGTGTTATCTTCATGGAATGATTCCCTTTTGGTGCTTAAGAGTTGCGAAAAGTTCTCCCCATGGGCCGAAAACCTTCAAATTGTAAGAAGGTGTAGCGAATCAGTTGCTTGGAAAACTTGCACGGACTCCACTGGGGTCCCGTACCCAAGTGTGAATAGCAACCGGGCTGTTCATGATTGGTGGTGTGAAGATCTTTCGGTTCTTAATATCGGTCATTTTGTTCGTGTGTTAAGTGCTATTAAAGTAAAAGGAATGAATCCCAAATTGGTTGGAAGAGCCATAATGTGTTATGCTATGCAATCGCTTCCGGGTATGGTTAAGGAGGGTTCATCGGGTTCGGTTGAAGAAGGCTCGAGTAAATGGAATGGCGGGTTGCATATGGTCGTTGCGGTGAATAAAGGTGATCATTGTTCGAGCCCTCAAGGGAAACGTCAAAGAACGATTATCGAGAGTTTAGTTAGTATAATACCACCACAAAGGGATAGCGTCACGTGTAGCTTTCTTTTGCGGTTATTAAGAATAGCGATTATGGTTAATGTGGCGCAAGCTTTGGTTACCGAATTGGAGAAAAGAGTTGGGATGCAGCTTGATGAGGCTACGTTGGAAGATCTTCTGATTCCTTGTTATACTAGAAGTGACATTCTGTATGATGTCGATCTTGTTCACCGAATTTTGGAGCATTTTCTGATTCAAGAACAAATGGAAATCTCGACCCCTGGTAGGTACCCGATGGATGAGAATAATGTCGGGGGTCATATGGGTAATGCCTCGAATGCAAAAACCATAGTTGCTAGGCTCATTGATAGTTATCTTGCGGAGATTTCACGGGATAAAAACCTTTCATTGACGAAGTTTCAAGTCCTCGCTGGAGCTTTACCAGAATCGGCAAGAAGTTGTGACGATGGAATATATCGTGCAATTGATTCGTATCTAAAGGTAAGAATAAACACTTCACTTGCTAGAAATAACAAAAAAAGTACTATAAAGATAGCAAATGTACATGTAGGATGAGTTGTTTAACAAGTAACAAATTACATATATTTATTCTTCGTTCATGTTGTGATTTGTAGACTCACCCACTCCTCTCAGAACACGAACGAAGGAGGCTATGTCGAGTCATGGACTGCCAAAAACTCTCGATGGATGCATGTACGCACGCTGCTCAAAACGAAAGGCTTCCTGTTAGAACTATAGTCCAAGTCATCCTCTCGGAACAGATAAAGCTAAGTAACTCGTTAGCTAGTGCCACTTTTAGAGACTCCAGTAATCCACACTTCCAACAAGTCATTCCAAATAGGAAAACTTCACTTGAAGAAACACCACAATCATTTCAAGACGGGTGGGAAACTGCCAAAAAGGACATTAACACACTCAAATTCGATCTAGAAACCGTCAAAACAAAGTACCTAGAACTCCAACACGATATGGAGGGTATACAAAGGCAGTGTGATAAGGTAACCAAGATCAAACACCAATCGGCATGGTCAAGTGGTTGGAAGAAGCTAAGCAAAATGACCAAGGTTACGACAATAGAGAATCCAGCAGGCGGGTCTCGTAGTAACGTAGAACCAACCGTAAAAACACCGAGAAGGTGGAGAAATTCCGTTTCTTGAAGTTAAACTTGATCCGATATTTATCACTCGAAAAAGCATGTAAAGTGTCTTTCGGAATGAACTTTTGGCATCGTTTATTCAACTGCAGTGCTAAATATTTTTGTGTACTAATCAAATGTGATCGAAGTATTTTATCTTATTTTTTATTTTTTCGTTTTTTCCTTTTTGGAACATGCGTGAAGACGTAGGTGACTATTATTCACTATTGTTTCATAAACTTTTGGGAGCAATTACTTCATACGGCTACCGTTTAGTCAGTGACGTCTTTAAGAGTGCACTAGGTGAGCAACCGCTCAAGTCCTCAAAATTTTCGAAAGCTCCCAAATTTAACCCATATGTTAGATAGACACATAATTTACTTGAAAAAGATATATACCAAATTATAAATAATAGGATTCTATTGTATAGATGGGCAATTAGGTGAAAAAGAAAACTTATAAGCTTTAAAATGCTCAAATAATTACGTCACAATCATAATGAAGAAAAACTTGTTAGATAATAAACCCTTACAAGCTCGATGGATTTGGCTCATTTAGTTGCTAAGTTTTGTTTAGGTTAATCATTATTTAATCATTTGTAATCTTCATAGTTCCCTCTGATTTATGCATGGTATCGGAGCTAAAAAATAAATAAAAAATAAAAAATGATTGGGTTCGTTTGAATGAGATCCTTTTGTGGTCCACATTTTGCCGTCGGTTCTTCATTGTTGGTATATATATCTTATTAGTTTGGTTCTTTGTCTGTTTGCATCAATAAGTAAGTTATTTGAATTGATTCCTCAAAAACATGATTGGTTAAAGCTTGATTGGGTCTTTTTGCCGAATGTGTGCCCTCGACGGGTAAAGAAAACACAAAAAGCTAACGTGGTGAGATTTTTGGTCCTAGTGTATATATTTTTTTGAATTATTAATCTTTAGAACTTGATTTTGATTGGATGGTGGCTATAATGGGTTGATTGGACTAATAATGGATTTAATGGCCATGAGATGTTGACGAGAATATTCGATCATTCTGTTATTCGGTTTTGTATGGTGATCAAACGGGTGAATTGTTTGTGTGAAATTCGGTTTTGTTCGGGAAATAGGGTTTCACACATGGATTGATAAGTTATATTTTATTTTTGGTTTTTAGTATACATGAGTTTGGATGTTAACGGTTTGGTTCGTCGTGGTTTGGTATTCTTATTGGAATCAATATTGGAGGATATTGGTACTCAATATGGTTTCGTCAGGTTACGTTCTGGTTATGTTACGCATTCGCCTTAATCTTGATTTGCACCTGTCTGATCTTGGTTATGTCTGGTAATGCCTGGTTTTGTGTATTGCCTCGTTCTGTATCTAGTTTTCCTGATTGCATATGTGGTTCTGTCTGTCAGAATCGGCTTTGTCTGCACTCTACTCTATCTGAATCTGATATGTCTGCACCTATTTGTCTGAATTTGATATGTCTGCCTAAATTTGCTATGTCTACATCTGTCTGCTTGAATCTGCTCTATCTGCATATGTCTTCCTGAATCTGCTCTATCTTCATCTACCTATCTGAATCTACTCTCGTTCATCTCTGTAATTGTGTTGCTTTACTCTGATTTTAGTTTTGCAATGACTTTGGTTCATTTGTTTTAGACTGATTGTTGTCTTCTTGTTACAGTTTGGATTGCATCGGATTGAGACTCCGTCTAGCACCAAGTTTACACTCTAGAACACTCCACTTTTCGTTATTTGTTTACTTTATTTTCTGTTTGACAAACTCTTAATGTTTTTAGTTTACTTTATTCCTCTGTTTTCTACAAAACCTATATAACAATAAAACCAATATGATGAATGAAAACTCAATCATCACCTTTTTACTATTGATAGTTTCTTTTAATCATTTGATCACTGTTTCATTTTTTTTTAAATCATTTTTTATATCTCGTGTGATTATGTGAAACTAAATGAGTTTGAATAACACCAAACCCAAAACATTACAACTTTACGACAAGTATAGATAGTGTGATCATGTGAAGTTGTGAACTATTGTTACATTTACAGTTTATTTGAAGCAAAATTTCTATTAATATTAGATTGTAGATTTTAAATTAAAACTTTTTATTTACAATTCATATTTTTTAGCCCGCTTTTAGTTTCGCTTAGAATCTCCAAATTCTCAAAGACAACCTAAGTCAAACAGTTAGTTAAATGGTTTCACACTTTCACTAACACGTTTGAATGCAATCTTAAGTTCAAAAAGAGAATATTGTTTATTAAATACACTTAATATGCGTGCAATAAAAGCACGTTAGCAAAATCGATATATTGGTCAATGAAGTGATTAGTAAAAATGGCCGACAATTGTTAACATACTCTAAAGTGCAAACTAACATCTCTAAATACAAAGCAACCATCCTCAAAGATCGTAAACTAAAAAATAAATGAAAAGCGGAGTATTCTAGATAAAAATGCACTCCTGAAGTGTTCTAGATAAAAAAATGCAACATTTATTTATTTTTTATCTAGAACACTCCGCACTGCGAAAAATATGCAACCTTAAAAATGCAACCTTCGTTTATTTTTTATCTAGAACACTACGGTTGCATATTTGTTGTAGTTGCAAACCATATTTATGGTTTATCTTTTATCTAGAACACCCCGCTTTGCAAAAAATGCAAACCATAAAAATCGAAAACTTCATGATAAAAATGGTTAAGGGGAAAACGAAGGTTGCCATAGCTAACATGCTCTAAATACAAAGCAACCGTCCTCAAAGAGGAATGCACGTTTGTCTGATCACTCTCGTAAGGAATCCGAGGATTCTACCTATTAATCCACGGATGCTTACCTACAAAGTTTTTAAATTTTTGACTTTTAACAGTGTTGGGATTCTCAACTACGTTAGGTATCTTGGTTGTCATGTACGAAATCTTGAAGTATCTAATACTTTGAATAAACACAGAAAACCTTAAACAATGACAGACTACCAACCTTGGGAATCCATAGTTGGAGAAAACTAGTGAAAAGTAACAACGATTATCGACAACGAAGAAAACTATAGAAGTTTTTTTTGGAAGGCCCGGTTCAGACAATATAGTCTGGGTATGTGGTGAATGAGGGCCTGCCAATATGGCTGGTGCGATTCTAAACCAAAAAAAAATAATGAAAACTATAGAAGTTAACGAGAAAAACTTTTAACAACTACCACAAATATGCGAAAATTGAAAGAGGGTTGTCAAGAAACCCATTTTTATATACTAATCTTAGTGGGAGCCACGGACACCTGTCCAAATTATAGGTCCCAAACTCACCCACGTGGACCGTGTGACACATACCCACACAGTGAGCGCGTAACGAAGGTGGGGAGACAAATATCTGATTGACAGCCCAAGTCAAGCAAATGTTTCCAAATCTAAATGATGATATTATGACAAAACAAGAAAAGAGAAGATTGACAGGTTGAAAATGGCTAAGTCAAGTTTCTAGGCCCAAAGGGAATTAAACTAACATCCCTGGAAAACATATACTCCTCAACATTAAAATGTTCACGATTGTTCGAACGATTGACTTACAATCTTAGACTAGGCAAGTATTAAAGNAACAAAGTGCATTTGGTTACCATTTCAGGCTAACTTCAAATGGGGCGTCAACTGCCAATAGATCTATTCACTATATTCGCGTTCACTCGCAAGTGATTAATGGTTCATGATATGAGGGACTTTTGGCAAGGGAGGTAACTTAGACAATATCAATCAGGATAGCATACAGGAAAATACTTGTGTTCAGTTTTATAGCATGTATCTCCCCACGGGATTAGAAAATATAGTAAAAGTGGGACTATGAACTCACCTTAGTGGTACAGTAGTCAAGTAGTGATCAAGTGTTGTAAACGAATAGCTCCGACTTGCGACCTAGAGTAATATGATAAGTTTAGATTCGTGGGTCTTAGGGCTCGACGTGCAATGATAAGATGGAAGTCTTTAGTATGGTAGTTTTGGGCTTGTGTGGTAAAAGGCGTAAGGTTCCAAAAATAGCGTCAATAAGTTTTATCGATGTTGTAGTGTTTCCGATGTTTATAGGAAGGTTATTAAATATTTATCAAAAGTTAATGAAAATAAGTAAAAAAAAATATATATTTATTTTAAATATTTTAAGTTAGTGAATTATAAATTATTAAAATATTCGTATTATTCATTTTAAGGATGTTTGCCAATGACATTTTATACTTAAAAGTTTAATGTTATAAATTTTATATTGTCGCGTTATATTGTATAAGTAAGGGTTGTTATTTTTATAAAATTTTGACGTAATGAGTTCGTAAGCATAAGTTTTTCAAAAATATTATAAGGTTACAAAATTTACCCGCGACTTATATAAAAGTTACATTTTAACCCAAAACTTATTTTATTTTTAAATTTTAGTTCAAAATAATCAAATTACATTTGTTACTCAAACTTTATGATTTTTACATTTTTTTTTTTAGTCAAAATATTTATATATAGTTGAAATGTCTAAATAAATTGGGCTTAGCAGCCCGTTAGGGGTGCGTTTTGGTTTTAAGATACATTAACAGTTTTAACAAAAATGGGGTGTAGCAAAAAGGAGCACACCTGGGATCGAACCCAAGTGGTTTAGATGGAAGCTCATAACCAATTGAGTCAAGTGCTCTTTTATGTTTAGTTTTACATCTCTACTTTATTTATAAAAAAAAAAGTGCTAAATAGGTTTCATAGCAGTTATGCATGCGTTATACATATATAGTTTCATCTTCCCATATCAAAATTAGTTTGGCTACTATATCTCTTCCTCAACTTCATTTAAGCATAATATGGTATTTGAACGAGTAATTAGCTTTGACTTGTATTATGTTCTTGCGGCATGGTTTCCAAATGACACCATAACTTTAAACCGATGATAGGCATGTTTTACAAGTTCGTTTTTAAGTCGTTAAGCTATAAAATAAACTTTACGTTTTCTTTAGTTGTCTAACTCCAACGTCACATATATACCACATTTATTTTACGTGATTTGCGCGAAGTGTAAACACGTTAACAAGGTTCAAAAACACGTCGCGAGTATAAGAAAGGTTTGAAACACGTCGCGATCACATATAGAAAAACTAAATATGAGATTTAAGCTACGTATGTAATGAAAAGGGTTTGAAGGACTTACAACACCAAGGATGGTGGTGACGAGGTATGAAGGTAAGTATGAGCGAGGACGAACGGAACCCGACCCTAGTTTCTTATATAAACCCACTTCGAACTCGAACTAAACCCAGAGATATTCTTAAAACCTTGTAGTGTAACCCAAATGCCTTGCTTTCCTTCCTTCTTCTCTCGACAGGACACAAAAGAATAAGTGATATGTGTTTGAGTTTGAGTGGTTTTTACAAGTGATGTGTGACTTGTGGTTAAGCAGGAGGCTTTATATAGCCAAGGCCAAGTGTGGTCAAAGGTTTATTTTATTTCCACCTTGCATGAAATTCTTGCAAATCAGAGGGAAACATGGCTTGGGTTAACTTCACAGGTCACTTTTAAGCAAATTTTTTGGGGCGTGGAGGTGATGTCCAAGTCTTGTAGGAGAAAGGGGAACATAATATACAAAGGTTAAAGAAGTCAAATGGGTCAAGGTATGGTTTAGTGATTAATTTAATATGTAGGAGTGTGGGTTAGGGTGGCGCAATTCAGAGAAAAAAAAAAGAAAAGAATGGCTGGCTTGCTTTGGTTTTTCAATGATGTAGCCAAATTCAAAAAAAATATATACAAAGTTAACTTATAACTTGTTGTGTTAGTGGGCTTGGGTTGTTAGTGGGTTAAACCCATACGCAGAAGAGAAAAAAATATATATAGTCCGTAACTTTGTGGAAACATTCGGCCCAAAGAAAGAAAGAAAGCGGGTAGCTTGTTTTTGGGATATTCGGTCCATTTAGGCCCAATAGAATAAATGTGAATTGAGTCGGTACGCAAGTGAGCTATTCAAGATAAGATACTACAACTCTCATTAGTTGTCGTTTAGAAACTAGTAATAGTGTGTATGTATGTATATATATATAAAATAAATAGCTCGCAAAAAAAATAATTAACTAGATATGTGATTCAAATTAGTTTGATATATCATTTGAAATTAAACGATTCTAGTTTACAATGCTTTAATCATTTGGGAAAAGTGCGGGGGCTACAGT
>LBNU01004654.1:41973-68067 GCA_014162995.1 Artemisia annua | reverse complement strand
ATTATATCCTATTATAGATTATACCGCCGATTTTACGCGAGGTTCGCCTTTATTGTTTTTCAGGTTAACAGGTTATTTTGGACAAGGAGATGATTTATATTTCGGAATGGAAGCTTTGAGCGTTCATCTTTCTTGGAAGAAGATCTAACCATGTTACCTCACTATCCACAACAAACGAATCAGGGGAGTATTTGTTTCATTCTTTCATTTTCATTACTTTTACATCTTTTATGTGAACATTGGGGACAATGTTCGGTTTAAGTGTAAGGGGGAAGACACCTTAGAGAATGCGATTGCGCTTGATTTTTGTTTTTTTGATAGTAAATTTGTAATAAAACCGAAAGAAATATTTGTTAGGGCAATTTTAGTGCCAATTTAAATTTTTTTACAACATTTAGAAGTGAAACTTTGGTCCTAATAAGCGTCTCATGGATAGGAAATTATATGACTAGCACAAAAAAAAACCGTACCACTAAAAAAATTTTCCACCCCAAATATGTGAGGTTCGCCCCTAGAATTGGTAGGAAAAGCATTTATGCTATGATGTGTGTACCGGAAGCACTTAGATTCTAGAACTTGCGTTAGGACCATCTCAAATCCACAAGTGAGACTACATTCGTGTAGTTAGATCTACTACATGATAAGAGGCATTAGGATTAACCCTTTGTTTTACACCCGTGTTTTTGTTATAATTACATTGGCTACATTGGTCAAGTAATTCTCCCACACCCTTTGCGTTGTACCCATTTTTGGTACATGATACCCCTAGTACACCCCTCAGAGCCTATCTTTTCGTTTCGACCTTTGAGCATCTTACTCAAAGTGAGAATTTGTTACACCCCACTTAAATGTACACCCAAATCGCCTTAGCCCACCTTGTATGACTCATCTTTAGTGCATTATTGTGACAACATTTGTGTTACACCCTTTGTTAATTATCTAATTGATTACATGGTTGCTAAGTCGAGTCATATCTTGTACATATTGTTTTGGGACGATTGGGACTCATGGGTAAAGTACTAGTTTAATGGAGTAATGGGGAAGAACATCATTATTACCCCCATATGTGCTAAATATTTTAAAAGTACTCCAAGTGTTTCGATTATCTTAATTCGAGTCATTAGATTAGTTATTTGTAAAGTATGTAAAAGTTCAAGTGTAACGGGAGAACCGAGACCCCGATGATTTATTATTTTGGATGGTAGGGCAAGAGTGTATGCAAAAAAATAAATAAATAAATAAAAATAAAAAAAATCGAAAAAATCAAGAAAAATCAGCACCAACAACATATGTCCAACGACAAATTCTTCAGCAGTCCTACACAAATCGTATAACGAAGAAGAAGTAAAATACAAACTCTAGCTAAAATAAATGAGTAAACTGTCGAGGCTAGTGTTTAACACGATTCTCTTAAAACTAGTATTTAACACGATTCTCTTAAAACAGATTTGTCGTCTGTTTCTCAGGGTACAACGACCAAAGCAGATGTAATACCGAGCATGACAAACTTTTCTGAACGATCACGAAAATGATGGTCCATTCTTTTTAACATGATTTCCTTAAAATAGATTCGACGTCTGTTTCCCAGCGGACAACAACCAAAGCAGATGTACTGCCGGACATTATAAACTTGCATGAACAATCACGAAAAACGATGTCGTGTTCTTGACGTATTTAATATTTTGTAAGAAAACTGTGCACTTTTATTATTAATAAAATCAAATTGTAATAAATAAATAAAGTAAAAAAAAAAACATAAAATTAAAGATAGACAAAATGGAGAAGATGCAGAAGACATACTCTAATTTAAATAAATCAGTAAAATTTTAATGAAGAGTCTATAGGAACCCCATAGAGGTTGAACCCTTGGACCAAATACAACTAGAAGAAATAGGTTTGAATACTTGTAGTAATGACCTTTCTTTTAGTTCTATGGAAGTTCCTAGTTTTGATGAATCGGAGCCTCAACCAAAACCGTTACCTAATCTTTCATCCTTGGATGAGAATTTAGGAATTGAAATAGGTCCCAATCCACCCATCAAACCATATAGTCCGGGTAGTTTTACGTTGAAGGTAGTAGACTTTCAGCTTTGTAGAGAGGAAGTTAACATAGGAGTGAGCCAAGACCTTACATGCTTACATAACCCACTCATGATAGATCACAAGAAACATTATGGGTTTAAGCCAGGTTTATTAGGTCAAGATGGATTCCCAACTAGGAGCCTTTTGAAATTGATTGAAGATGATCCTTTTTTAGGAGAAAATTTCAATTCACCCATTGACCCAATTGAACTAGGTAAGGTCATGATGAAAGGAGTGCAACCCTTTGAGCATACAATTCATCCCCCACCCCTTTCTCACGTGGCATATTTCCATCCTAAGGGTGTATCGCTACTTTCACCCGCACTTAATCCTAAGTGTAGGGAAAACCTCGCCTATTTCCGTTAAATAAGGGTAGAGTCAGGCTCGTGACTCGAACAAAAAACAAGCGCTTCTTGGGAGGCAACCCAAGCTTTGTGTTTATTTGTTTGTTTGTTTGATTTTATTAGTTTCCGTATGTATGTTATTTTTCTTGTTATTGATTCATGCTTCAAAAACTAACTTGTGAAAATGCTTTATTTTGTTTTTAACTTCGTCTTAACTACATATAAAGGTATTTTGCAAAAGATAAGTGTAAGGGAAATCTAAATCGGTTTATAAGAACGAATGAACATGAATCATAACAATGTAAATTAACATGCATATTAGTACTTGTTTGAGTCAAATGCTTGTATCGAGTCATAATGATGTTTTTGCAGGAATTCCAGGAAGTAAGGTATAGTTTTTCCAAAAATTTTCCAGAAACTTAACATGAGAATTCTGTCAGATCATTTCTGACGGCGTCAGGCACTACAACCTGACGGCGTCAGGCAGTAATTTTCTGAAATTTTTGAAAGTTTTGTTTTTCTTCCGGAATCATAAAAAGTTTTGTTAATTCTCTAACTTATAATCTCCAGGAATTCTGCAAAAACATTCATTCCACAAGCATTATATCCTATTATAGATTATACCGCCGATTTTACGCGAGGTTCGCCTTTATTGTTTTTCAGGTTAACAGGTTATTTTGGACAAGGAGATGATTTATATTTCGGAAGGGAAGCTTTGAGCGTTCATCTTTCTTGGAAGAAGATCTAACCATGTTACCTCACTATCCACACCAAACGAATCAGGGGAGTATTTGTTTCATTCTTTCATTTTCATTACTTTTACATCTTTTATGTGAACATTGGGGACAATGTTCGGTTTAAGTGTAAGGGGGGGAAATGAAGACACCTTAGAGAATGCAATTGCGCTTGATTTTTGTTTGTTTGATAGTAAATTTGTAATAAAACCGAGAGAAATATTTGTTAGGGCAATTTTAGCGCCAATTTAAAATTTTTTACAACATTTAGAAGTGAAACTTTGGTCCTAATAAGCGTCTCATGGATAGGAAATTATATGACTAGCACAAAAACCCTACCACTAAAAAATTTTCCACCCCAAATATGTGAGGTTCGCCCCTAGAATTGGTAGGAAAAGCATTTATGCTATGATGTGTGTACCGGTAGCACTTAGATTCTAGAACTTGCGTTAGGACCATCTCAAATCCACAAGTGAGACTACATTCGTGTAGTTAGATCTACTACATGATAAGAGGCATTAGGATTAACCCCTTGTTTTACACCCGTGTTTTTGTTATAATTACGTTGGCTACATTGGTCAAGTAATTCTCCCACACCCTTTGCGTTGTACCCATTTTTGGTACACGATACCCCTAGTACACCCCTCAGAGCCTATCTTTTCGTTTCGACCTTTGAGCATCTTACTCAAAGTGAGAATTTGTTACACCCCACTTAAATGTACACCCAAATCGCCTTAGCCTACCTTGTATGCACTCACCTTTAGTGCATTATTGTGACAACATTTGTTAAACCCTTTGTTAATTATCTAATCGATTACATGGTTGCTAAGTCGAGTCATATCCTTGTACATATTGTTTTGGGACGATTGGGACTCATGGGTAAAGTACTAGTGTAATGGAGTAATGGGGAAGAACAACATTATTACCCCCATATGTGCTAAATATTTTAAAAGTACTCCAAGTTTTTCAATTATCTTAATTCGAGTCATTAGAATAGTAATTGTAAAGTTATGTAAAAGTTCAAGTGTAAGGGGAGAACCGAGGCCCCTATGATGTATTATTTTGGATGGTAGGGTAAGAATGTATGCAAAAAAAAATAAAAAAAAATAAAAAAATAAATAAAAAATAATAATAATAAAATCAAGAAAAATACAAAAAAATTAGAAAAAGAAAAGTAGAAAAAACATACGGACTACCATCCCGTTTCTTTTATGTTTCTTTTAAGTTTTTGTTATTTTGTTTTTAGCTTAAGATTGAGTCGAGTCTTGGCTTAGCAACATTGTATAGTGCATGTATTTGATCATGATAATTAACTCGCCACCATTAAAATACCCTTTATTCCAACCAAACCGTGTTTATCATATCCCTACACCTTACATTACAACCCTTTGGAAAGCCCTCTTTGATAGTTTATCTTAGGTGCTTACGCCTAGTGGAGGAGTAATTGATCCTCTCCCAAGCCTATGGTAATCTATTTGCTATGACAGGTAGTGAGTGATATTTTCCGTTTTCATTTATGAGATATAATTCTATGACACTTGAGAGATGAGAGTATCCAAACACTATTTGTGAGGTGCTAGTGTATGATTTCCGTGCTTATTATGATTAGGGTCGAATGACTATTTGTTGTAATTACTTTTATATTTGTGTTAAATGACCCCTAACTCATATTTTGATTGGAATAAAAGCTTATTTGCTTGAGGACAAGCAAATCTCAAGTGTAAGGGTATTTGATGAGACGAAAAGTGTACCCGTTTTAAGGGGTCATTTAAGCCCTAATTCGAGTAAATGTGATCAAATATTGCCCTAAATCGTTCCTTTTGTCATTTTAGGTACTTTTGAGAAGAATTCTGGAAAACATGCATATTTGGACGTTTTTGGAGCATAAAAGTGAAGAAAACGACAAAGTCTCAAAAGAAGCTGGAATTCCTACCTGACGGCGTCAGAGTCACAAGGTGACGCCGTCAGCCAACGTTGACAAAGGAGTGAAATCAGATTACACTAGACGCCCTATGAAGAAAACAAGATGTTTACACCTGACGGCGTCAGGTGTTAGAGAAAGTAGGCCGTCAGGTGTTAACTTAAAGAGTGACGGCCCAGAGCAAAATAAAGAGTGACGGCGTCAGAAGTAAATCTAGGCCATCCGAGAACCCTAATGACGGCGAGCTGACGGCGTCAGAACCCATAACCTGACGCCGTCAGAATGTAAAATCTATATATATTTTTCTATTTTTCATTCATTAGTGTGGAACTTTTGGTACAAGTTTGGGAAAAACCCTAAAGACGAATTTGGCTGTATTTTCAAGGGTTTTTCACCCTTGAATCCTTCATGTTCAATTAAAGATAAGTCCTCACTTAAATTAATCAATATGTCTATGTGTTGGTTAATTATATCTTATGCTTGTCTTTCAATTAACATGCTAGGCTAGATTTTTCTTGTGTTTGCTTAGATCTAATGAAACCTAACTATTGATTATTGGTTGTTGGTGTGTTATTAATTGTATTGGATGATTGTTTATCGATGTTAGGCTTAAGAAAACTGGCTAACCTCCTATAGGGTAACTTGCTTGAACGTCTTAAGAAACATGAACCAATGCGTACTAGGTTATTATGGTTGTATTTAATGCATGAGCGAATTCTAATGATCCCATGTTAGGAGCTTCTTAGCCGGCTCGACATAGGAGTGAAGTAGGAGCTTATAGAGTTGGGGAAGTACGTACACCACCCCACGAATGGTATTAAGGAATACACCCGTCATCCACGCAATTAATACACACTAACCAACCGGTAAAAGATAGTTAGGGATTAAGGAAATCTAAGTAAACACACTTGTCTCCATATAAGTTTCACAACCTTTTATTTTTTTGTTATTTTATTTTATTTGCAATAGTAGTTTTTGGGTTAGTTTGCTAGCAACTAATTCCGCCCACTCCTTCAAACCCGAGATTTTACTTGCTTTCATAAAATATAAAAAATACAAAAATAATCTTCCCTCACCCTTAGACCTAATTAGAGTATCTTTTCATACCTAACGAACACTATTCCCGGTGGAGAACGATCAATCCCCCGTACTTACCACTACACTATACTACATCGGTCAGGTACACTGCCTGGTGGGGTTGTAAGCCTCTTGAGATCCCTCGAGAGGTAAAACCTGTTGTATGGTTGCAAAACCACGCATCACTCTACAAGATCCTTTTGAATGAAGATACTTGTAGAAGAATTTTAAGTTATAAGTGTAGTTAAAAGAGCTGGAGTAGAAGCTTTTTGGACCATTTTCTATCCGAAAGTGTATTTAAACTCTCATTGGAGTAGTTTTTTTCTACGCAAAAGAGAATTAAAGTGCTCGATCTTGTAGTTGTAAAGATGGAGGTGATAAAGAGGAGCGTGTTCTTGGTGCGGAATTAGTGAGGACAGGGTTCGAATGTTATTAGTCGTCATTCGAGAACGGCTTCATATTATTAGTCGTCATTCAAGAACGATCTAGATAATGGGAGTGATCTACCCGCTCTGATACCACTTGTTGGTCCAATATATTTGTGTAAAACCATGAGTTGTATGAACAAGAGCTTGAGCAAATGAAAATAATCGATGTTCATTAGAAATAATAGCATGTTTACACAATCTTGACCTAAGTCAACTAATAATACCCATTTGTACATTACGACAATATCAGTCTCACTTAGAGGTTAAGGTGAAGGCTTTACAAGAGATAGTTGTGGAATACTATCCCTGATAATGACAAATGTTACTCTTCAAGTTATGAAGAGGAAGATCCCACTTAGAAGAGGAAGTTTCTAGTTGTGGAATCTGTTACTTATCACTACTACTAACTTCCCTTTATATACTAGGGAGATACACTACTAGTAGTGAAAAAAGAATGGTGATAACTTAACTAGAAGCAAACTGGAAGTAAGGTACATGTGTACTTGTGTGGCTAGGGTTGTTTTACTGTACTGACAACTTTAGTACATGCAAGTTTAATGAATAAAAAACTAATTATGTATGTATCTGCAAAACATTTGATATGCTACACGGCCGTATAGGCCCTAAGAGGTATAAAGGCAAAACATTTGATATGATGCACGACTGTATAGGCCCCAAGAAGTGACAAGGCGAGAACTCAGGATCCAGGATTCAGTTGCTTTATAGAACACAAAACATAGGTACTCCGTTTTTACAACTGCCATCAACTTACTTCAACAAAGTATTGATTTTTACAAAGATTTATATCGTCACATTTCAAGACTCGATAGTATACCAAGATGTTTTTTTCCTTTCCATTTTGTAATCCAATAGAATTTAATAAAAGTGGGAAGGGTTGTTACTATTTCCTTGTCATTTGACGGATCAAGAACCACACAACTCCTCTTAATTTGCTAGCTACATATGTGCAAATATATGAACATGCTGTATTTATAAACTGACATTGATGCTTCATTGCGAAGTCAATGTTATTAATACACTATATTTTCTCTAAAAATATTATTTATTCATTCTACTAATTATCTACAAGACTCGATCAGAAGTCCATTTTGATTCCATATCTACCAGCTACGTCTGTCACACAAGTAAAACCCTAAAGAAATGCAAGAAAATTTTTGGGAAAAATCTTTAATAATGTACCATACTTGCCAAAAAAAAATAACTTTCGCGTACTGTACCCAAAAAAAAAATCTTTTTCTCTCCCTTAAACTCAACTATTTTGTCCTTTTTGATATACTGAACTTTCGTTTTTTTGGCCTTTTTAATGTATTTTTGTGACATTTTTGCCCCTGGATTTTTAATAATTTTAGGGGCAAAAATGTCACAACTACATCAAAAAGGCCAAAAAATGAAAGTTCAGTACCCATATAAGGAAAAAAAATTGTTCGCTACCCGAAAGTCATTTTTTTTTTGCAAGTATTGTATATTTTTAAAGATTTTTCCCAAAATTTTTCATATACATGTATACGTTTTTGAAGTCCAACATTTGGTATCCACGCTTTGGGTAGATTTATTTGACGTGTTCGACGTTCAATAAGTTTTCGGAATCTACAATTTACATATGGGTGGGCAAATATAGTTCAAAGGAACCCAATTGTTGTTAATAACTAAATACTTACAACAGAAAGAAGCTCGGTAGCAGCCATGAGTGATCTTTTGCCCAATTGGCATCCCTGTTCATCAAAATATAAAGCAAGTGGCATAAAGATTCATTGCAAGTTTGCAACAATGTTTGTCGCAAAATATATATCGCTAAAATCTAGGTTTTAGCACTTACAACTAGAATCTTATCATCCTTTCCTAAATGGGACAAGACTTACTCTAGAAATTCAGGGTTCTTGGTCATTTCTATAACATAATACCAACAAATATCATTATAACAGAAAGTAGAAATACGTGTACGAAATAGGTAAAATGTGATTATTGAGTTAATTAGTCTCAGACCAAAGTTATGTTGTATCATAACAAAAAAAAGTTTATAAAAATCCTTATTTTCTTACACTAAAACAAATCAAAACTTCACCTACACTAAAATGATGTGACTGTAATGGGTCAAAATGTATATGTCTTGAAATCGGTAAGGACACCACGTCCATAAACACTTCTTTAATCACTATTATAATATAACTAATGCATAAATATGATCAAACACGTATTTTCATCAAGAGGATAATCTAATATTTTCATAAAATTAATCATGTTGGTTGCATTCGTTCGATTGGGCAATGTCAAACACCTTTGGGTTCCTAGCTACATTGTTAAATGACTATGTGACACATTATACATGACTTAAATCCATGAATGTACAAGTAAACAACTCTAAAAATTGATATTAGGGTACACAAACCTGATCCAAGTTTAAACAAGTAAGGAACATTGATTGCACCAACAACATATGTCCAACGACAAATTCTTCAGCAGTCCTACACAAATCGTATAACGAAGAAGAAGTAAAATACAAACTCTAGCTAAAATAAATGAGTAAAATGTCGAGGCTAGTGTTTAACACGATTCTCTTAAAACTAGTGTTTAACACGATTCTCTTAAAACAGATTTGTCGTCTGTTTCTCAAGGTACAACGACCAAAGCAGATGTAATACCGAGCATGAAAAACTTTTCTGAACGATCACGAAAATGATGGTCCATTCTTTTTAACATGATTTCCTTAAAATAGATTCGACGTCTGTTTCCCAGCGGACAACAACCAAAGCAGATGTACTGCCGGACATTATAAACTTGCATGAACAATCACAAAAAACGATGTCGTGTTCTTGACGTATTTAATATTTTGTAAGAAAACTGTGCACTTTTATTATTAATAAAATCAAATTGTAATAAATAAATAAAGTAAAAAAAAAAAACATAAAATTAAAGATAGACAAAATGGAGAAGATGCAGAAGACATACTCTAATTTAAATAAATCAGTAAAATTTCGTGGCTCGTGTTTAACACTATTCCCTTAAAACAAATTCGTTGCCTTTCCCAAGGTAAAATGTCCAAAGCAGATGTACTGTTAGACATGACAAACTTGCCTAAACAATCACGAAAAAGATGGCGTGTTCTTGAACGAAGCTTCTTGTAAACGTGTATAGAGTATGTGTTTTGGTGTGTGTCTAAAACGAATGAGAGATAGTTTGCTATAAGTGAATTTCGTAAATTATATAAATAGAAAATGAAATATGCATAAAAAATATTCACGCACAAGCTCGAATTTTCAGAGTTACTTTCGTGCATCAAAAAGACTCATGTACAAACTCGAATTTTTGAAGTTGCATTCGTGTCTGCGTGTGGCACATGAGTTTACAAGATTAGAACCCATTTTTGGCTTAGAAATCCGATTTTCTAATCCCATTACGCGGTAGCGTATGTTTTGGAGTAAAATAAGCCAAAGACAATTTGATAGTTGATAATAAGAAACCATAACCGTAACTACACCGTAAAAATGGGTATTTTGAGTACTAAGGTGTTCGGGTATCAGTTTCTTTAGGTTTCGTATTTATCAGGTTTGGATGGAGCGATTCGTCGGATTCCCATTTTTTGAACCCCCTAATACGTCGCATAGATTTCTTGACTAAAGGGTGTTTTTTTAGGCTTATATAGCAGGCTTAAGGCTTATGTGGTTTTCTGGCTTATATTTAATAATCTCACTTTTTGTTGCTTATTTTGAAACTTTTCAGCTTATATAAATTTGTCATGACATGCTAAGCTTACAGAAGCGGAAAAGTTTCAAAGTAAGCCATAAAAAATGAGCTTACAAAACATACATCGAAAATCAGATAAGTCATAAGCCTAAACAAACACCCCCTAAAATACAAATTTGGAAACCTTGAGGGGCAAAAGAAAAACTTCATTTCACCTTTCCCCTTTTAAACATGATGAGATGATTTGTGTTTTTGGTAACTGCCATTANAAACAAAAACCGGTCCAAACCGGTTAACCGAACCGAAACCGGATGTAACCGGAACCGAATAAGTTAGGATCGGTTTGGGTTTTTTCTCCTCGACACCGGTTTGGAACCGAACCGGTTAACCGCCCCGACTGGTTATTGACCGCGTTGACTCAAACCGGTCACAGAAACCGGTTCGGGAAAAACCGGACCGGTTAACCGTTTTGTGCACCTCTAACTGCCATTGAAATGATGAAAGGAAAACAAAGTAAATCCCACAAAAGACGTCGTAGGAAAAAAGAGGTACACTCTCCAAACGATGTCTGGCCTCAAGTTCCTAATCTCGTTTTCTCATTTTATATGAGTTCATTGTTTGAGGAATGGAACCATCAACGCCTCTCCGGTTTTGTTTCATTTATCGACAAAGCCCTAACTCAATCTCGCCAATTTAACCTTAACAAATTCAAACTTTTTGTCAGCTATGATACCCAATTTGAATCACAAGTGAATAACTGGATTCGTTACGCTTTTAGTTGTAATGTTCAAGACCTTGACTTATCGTCTCAGGTTGGATGGCTGTGTATTTGATCCAATAGGTGCGGTTAGTTGGAGTAACCTTAACCGCTTGTATATTTTAAAAGGGAAATTAGATGAGGGTTTGATTGCGAATATATTATCGGGTTGTCCTCTTTTGGAAACTTTGTGCTTGGTAGAGTGCTATGGTTTGGGGGGGGGGTGGGGGGGGGTTGAGTTAACTTCAAAGAGTGTTAACAACTTGGTAATTGGTGGATATAGTGATCCTGAAGATGAATGGTTTCTTGCAGATATTGTCGAAATAAATGCGCCTCATATCTTGTCACTTCAAATCATAATGGATTTTTTATTATGGAAGCTCGTGTTGCTAAATGTGTCTTCATTAGTTGAAGCTGAATTGGATTATTGGAAGGGTGGCCATTATGAGACGACAAGTAAGGAAGGGAAAGAACAAATGCTTAAAGGTCTTATACTAAGCCTTTGCCATGTCAAAAAGCTTCAAATTGGATATCTTTGTCTAACGGTAAATTTTCCGTCAATTTTTTTTACTTGTTGCAATCTGTGTATTTATAGGACTTACCAATCATTAGCTCTAGGAGAACTTTATTTATTACAAATAGTGTACATTTTGAAAGTGATGATTGCGACCAGCGACCTGGATAATTTCAATTGGCTAGTCAATTTTTTGAAGCTAATGGTCTCATTTTTTCCATTATAAAAATTAATTCATACAAGTATTACACCATTCTCATTGCTCTATTCTGTTTGTAGACTCTTGCTCGTTTGGAAGCTAAAGGTTTCACATTTCCATTAAACTTGGAAGATCCTGATTGGCCTGACTATGATTCATCTGAAAGTGAAGATTGGTAGGAAGTAGGAACTAAAGGTGGTTGAGGTTTTAGAGGATTTGTTTGTCTTCTGACAAGAGGTTACTTATTTACTTTTGTATGCCTAATGGAATGGTCGTGGCCTGTGTGTTGTGTAACTGGAGAGGTAAATGTTGACTTTTTATTTTGAATGTCAAACTTACATTTTATAAGTTCTAGCTCTAGATTCTTGACACCAGTTTGCATATAATTGTAGGGCTTATAGCCTTATACTATTTAAAGTGATTAATCTTTTGTACAAAGGCCGGATATATTTAACTAAGATGTTCTGAAAAAGAATAGTTAGTTTGACTCTTAAAAGTCATGTAATAAAGAAAAAGGGGTGAATAAGAAGTATCTTTACATGATTTCTCATGCCTTGCCGTTATGGCTGTTTCGTTTATTCAATGTTCAAGGTGATTTAGCTAATCCTTACTAGTTGCTCCTCAAACGCGCGTCCATAGTTCTGAAACTTTGTCTCTTTTTCTTATGATCTTTTGACTTTTATTTATCAAGCACGTACTAGTGATTCACTATGCCCAATTTGAGTATACCTGGTCAACTTTTGTCAATCATGTTAGTAATTGTGGCCAAATGGTCAGGTTAGATGAGTTGGGTAACAGGTTAATAGGTTAATATGAGTTCGGGTTGAAACATTTACATTTATGTCTTGTTAAACTTGGTGGATCGGGTTGTCTCACAAGCACGCCAATATTTGAGGTTTAGTACATATAAATTTTTTTTTTTTTTTTTTTTCTTTCTTTCTTTCTTTCTTTTTTTTTCTCTAGTACATGTTTGTGTGTGGATACACAAAGATTTCTAGGATTCAAGATGTGCAAAATAGTGCTGACAGTTCACCAGCTGGGTTTTTAGCCCTCTATTGAAATAAAAATGCATGTTTATATTGATGTTGTAAGTAGTTGATTAGCGGTTAAGGATATTCTTTTTGATTATAGTTTTGTGGGTGATATTAAGTTAAAAATATTGTATTATTTTCTGAGAGGCTTTTGTTGGTTGCTTCGTATCAATCTTTAACAAGTTTATCAGCCACTGTTAGCATCCGGGCTTACGTAGCATCATTTATTGATCAAATACTAGGGATCAGTTTAGTCAAATCAGAGTACACAGTGCATTGTTGCTATAGCATGGTTCAAACCACAGTTATATTATAGTTACATGTGACTAATTGACGTATTTTATTTCACTAGCCGAATGCCCGCGCTATGCGCATTTGTGTGCTTTTCACAAGCACATTTGTGTGCTTTTTTGTTGTTGGTCATTGGGGAAAGGTGCTTCTTTTATTTTCTGATTAGAACTCCTCCATGGAGTATGGACGTTTTCCCTATATACTACTAATATTTTGTTCTTAAGGGATGTAATTGCAGGTTCCTTTTTAATTTTGCCTTGATAACAATCAATTTATACAGGCATTGCACTATTCTCATATCTTTTTTCATTGCTTTTTCGGAGTTTTGCTACATGCACAAAATGTATAAAAAATAACATTCACAAAATTGAGTTGGCTATGTGTGATTGAGTTAATCAAAAGAAGATAGAGAAATTGTAGCAAAAGCTACCAATCACACATAAGGTATGTTAAAACTAATAGCAGTAACTTGTATGCTGTTAGCTGCAAATTATAAGCAACTACAAATGTGTTAACATGAGCTACAAGCTAATTATCCCCTTTTGACTTTTAAAGTTTTTCCATTTCAACTTTGACATTAAGTATTTTTGTTTGCGTTATATAATACTTGATAAAAATTATACCCCTGAACATACATTTAAAAACCAATTCATTCATATATTTTGCATCAAGTATTATATAACACAAATAGAAATACTTACGTTCAAATTTGAAAAAGAAAGACTTTAAAATTCAAAAGGAGACAATTATTTTGGGACGAATGGAGTAATAAAGTAGAACCTTTATTCGTGCTGGCGTGTGACCTTATCAACCAATGGTACAATTAATGTGTGCACACAAATCCTTCAGCTACACTATTAAACTAATGAGCTAATTAGCATGGAAATCTATATAACTTGTAACTTTTTATAGTTATGTTAAGCCAACTATTTTTTTCTCGATCTATGTAACATACTTTTGAATTCGGTTTTTTGATGTATCATGTGATCAGTTATGTGTATTATTTGACAATTCTACCTTTAATTTGTACACTCATTTAACATAAAGAGGAGTAAATCGGTCAATAATACCCAAAACTGTTTATACGATACGCCAAAAAATTTAAATTTAAAAGTATGCCACATAAATCTAGAAAAAAGATAATTCGATACTAAGAACTGTAAAAATAGACAAGTTAGATATAAATGGGAGAGATTTGTTGTAAAATTTAAGATATTTACGGGGATTGCCACAAACTTTTGGGAAGGCCGGGACCCTCCCCCGCCCCTGAATAGTTCCACCGTTGATGGGTATGGAATATTTTTTTTTGAACGTTAGGGTATGGAATATTTGATTGACGGATTGTGTAGTGTGTGGGAAATTTTAAAACTTTGTGCAATATGAAAGTGAACATTTATTTTGGGACGAAGGGTGTATATATTAGTAGTTTTCATGAATTTCGAAGTAAACAGGATGATGAAATTTCAGAACAGAACTTTATCAAGAGATGACTATTCGGAACATTGGCAGATGCCATATTGTTCGCAATGAAAAAACATTAGCCATTAGATTACTTGGCAACTCTGACTTGGTGAGTTTGTATCTGCTGGCAAAATTTACCGTCTTGGTTTGGCTTGTTTGCTTTAACTTACTTAATTAGAAACTTGAATCCGCTTATAAAAACTAGTTTGGTCTTTACTGCCAGGTGATACATACAATGGTTCCAAGTTTTTACACTCCAGATTACGAACATATACCTATGGGGTTGGGGCTTGTTAAAATCAACATGATGACAAATATGGAAGTGTATCTCATATAAGTGTTACGGTCATATTTTCCTTTTTCGACTACTAGTAAAATGTTATTCATATTAACTACCATTTTCCGTTTTCGAACAGAACTACAAATAGTAAGATAGACCAATGGTAAACAGAAGAAAGGAGAGGAAAATAAGGCCAACATAGATCATCATCCAGATTGTAAGATAGGTAAACGGTAGAATAGGAGAGAAACTCGAGGCCTGCATCATTCATCAACATTACATACTAGTATATGTATATGCTCAAATTTAATGAATAAAAACTGATTTTACGTATGTATGTGCAAAACATTTGATATGCTGAATGGCCGTATAGGCCCTAAGAGGTGAAAAGGCGAGAACTCAGGATCCAGGAGTTGCTCTATAGAACACACAACATAGGTGCTCCATCCCTTAGTTTTAAGGAATCCAATGTTTGAATTTTAACAAATGCCATCAACTTACTTTCAACAAAGTAAAGATCTTTACAAAGATTCAAAGCGGCACTTTTCAAGACTCGATATCATACCAAGATGTTTTTTTCCTTTCCATTTTGTTATCCAATAAAATTTAATCAAAGTGGGAAGGGTTGTTACTATTGCCTTGTCGTTACACTGATCAAGAACCACACCACTCCGGCACTCCCCTTAGTTTGCTAGCTACATATGTGCAAATATCTGAACATGCTGTATTTACAAACTGACATTGATGCTTCATTGCTACATCAGAAACTTATTTATTCATTATACTAATTATCTTCAAGACTCAATCGGAAGTCCATTTTGATTCCACGCAGCATATCCACCAGCTATGTCTGTCACACCAGTAAAACCCTGCAGAAATGCAAGAAAATTTGTCAGATACTTGTATACATTTTTGAAGTCCAACATTTGGTAGCCACACTCTGGGTGGATTTATTTGACGTGTTCGACTTTAAATAAGTTTGCAGAATCTACAATTTACAAACGAGTGGGCAAATATAGCTCAAATGAATCCAATTGTTGGTAATAACTGAATACTTACAGCAGAAAGAAGCTCCGTAGCAGCCATGAGTGATCTTTTGCCCAATTGGCATCCCTGTTCATCACAAATATAAAGTAAGTGACTGAAAGATCCGTTACAGTTTGCAACAATGTTTGTAGCAAATATTAATCGCTAAAATCAAGGTTTTAGCACTTACAACTAGAATCTCATCATCTTTTCCGAAATGGGACAAGACTTCCTCCAGAAATTCAGGGTTCTTGGTCATTCCTATAACATAATATACCAACAAAAATCATTATAACAGAAAGTACAAATCCGTGTGCGAAATAGGTAAAATGTGATTATTGATTTAATTAGTGGTGGACCAAAGTTATGTTGTATCATAACAAAAAGAGTTTATGAAAATCCTTATTTTCTTACACTAAAACAAATCAAAACTTCACCTACACTAAAATGATGTGACCGTAATGGGTCAAAATGTGCATGTCTTGAAATAGGTAAGGACACCACATCCACAAACACTTCTTTAATCACCATTATTATATAACTAATGCATAAATATGATCAAACACATAATTTCATCAAGAGGATAATCTAATAATATTTGCATAAAATTATTGATTGGGCAATGTCAAACACCTTTGGGTTCCTAGCTACATTGTTAAATGACTATGTGACACATTATACCCGATTAAATCCATGAACGTACAAGTAAACAACTCTAAAAACCGACATTAGGGTACTAAATTAATAACAAACCTGATCCAAGTTTAAACAAGTAAGGAACATTGATTGCACCTACAGCATGTCCAGCGGCAAATTCTTCAGCAGTCCTACACAAATCCATACTGAACCTTAGACCCCTACATTTTAATCGTTTATAAATAAATGATCTTTTAGTTTGAGTACCTGACATCCAAATAACGATGTCCTGCTTGATGAAGCTCATGTGCCACACGCACAGGCACTGATGTAGGTGTAACTGGTGTTGATGGCTTCACATTTTCTCCTACTGTAGCCATCCAACTGTTCCACAAGGCAACCCAAAATCTTTAAAAACTTGCATTATAAAAGCCCAATTATTATAGCGTGCACCAGTAAAATATCATCTGCTATCTTTTAAAATTCCTTTTGATTAGTTAGAGTTTAAAGTGAACAATTATTTTACGACAAACAAAAACCGCAATGGGAACGCTTCCTAGGTAAATGTTCTATGTCAATTTCTAACACATCTCCAATGTTTTGTAAACTTAGTGTAAACCAACTTCAAACAAGAAACCAAGATGATGTACATAGCTTTTGGTGTAGTATTATATATTTATCATATTAGTTTATACTAAGTTATAAGTTGTACATTCATTCAATACTGAACCTACAAGATAATAATAGAATAATATATGTTATTGAGACATCTAAACGGGCCAGTTTCTAGATAATATGAAATATATAAAGGTAACTACGTACAACAAATGTTGTATAAACATGACATGATCATAAAGTTGTCGTCTCACCTAAAGTTCAACTTTCGGGTGCCAGTGCCACTACCATTCCTACGGCCTCGTTGGTTCGACAACTGAGCCTTAGTATTTGAAACCAATTGCAATCTGAAAATACCCATGCAATAATCATAAACACAACTGACTTATGAATTATGATATAACCAAATTTGCACAAATCAAAGCAAAAAAATAAATAGAACAAAACCTTTGGTTCGGGACACATTGAGGAGGAGATATACTAGGAAGTGAGGAGATCGGAGAACCAACAACAATTTGTTTAATCATCATCATTATAAAACTCTGTAGATATTTCAGAAACTTTTGTTATGATTTAAGGAATGTGTTTGAAAAATTGTATGTTTGAAATGAGTTGAATGTGATCATATATAGAATAATGAAGCATGGGACATTATGAATATGACAATATGTATTATGGATGGACTGCATAATTCAAGATAAATGGATAAATGGAATGAGTCATCATGGTGATGGTAAGTCATGTGACATGATAAGTTCCAAAAGACATCTTTGCCACTTCTCTTCCACTCATTTCCACGTGTCTCTGTTTATAATCCTTTTGATGTGGATAATCTATCTACTAAACATGGTAGTAGAACTTTAATACACATTTTGATAGGATCAACACGTCTCAAACTATTATATAGTAACAAGGATTTGTCACTCCACGCATTGCGCTAAGATCGTAAAGTTTTGACTTATATTATATATTATTTGACTTCTCGTTAGATATCACTTCTCAAACTTCTATAAGACAGCATACATGCTTAATTTGTTATTAAGGTTTTTTTTTTTTTTTTTTTTTTTTAGAAATCAAGAGTGAATTGCTAAGGACAATGACATATAAGAACATGGGGAAATGTAGGGGTGGCAACGGGTCGGTTTTGGGTGAACTCGTATCCGTACCCGTTTATGAAATTCAAACCAAAACCCGTCCCAAAACCCGATAGGTACCCATTAGTATTATCCATCGGTTTTTCGGTTTTATCCGTGGGTATCTGTTATCCCCGATTGAATATTTGCTGGACAAAATTACGGGTATCAAGTTAAAAAATTCCACCGAAAACAAATCAAAACACCCTAATATTCAAAGTTTTTATAACTTAAATAAAACGATTTCAATATCATATCATACGATTTAACATTTCGAGCCAATCATGACTATTATTCCAAGAAAAAGTACAAAATTTAAATGTCTTTGATAATAGAAATCTTAATTATTAGGTAATGCATTACAAAATCTAAAGAGGCGTGAATATTTGATCATAGAAATCTTAATCCAAGTCTCAAAAAAGTACTTTTTTTTAACAAAGATAGATCAGTTAATGTGTGTAAGAACTCAAGCGTCAAGAGGCGTGAATATTTGTTTAACTTTTTGTATTTACCAAGATATACTCATATAGGTTATTATAAGGAGTGGACACAAATTTTGTAAAGGGTCAAGAGTTCACAACTTGGCTTGGGCTTTATAGTTTATATAAAATAGGCGGGTATAAACTTGGGTAAACGGGTACGGGTATGGGTGCGGATACGGGAACGGTTAAACGGGCGGGTATTACCAGAACCCGCAACCAAACCCGTACCCGAAAAAAAAAAAGAATACTTCTACCCAAACCTGTATCCAAACCCGCGAACCCGCCCCAAACCCGACCCATTCGGTTCGGGTTTTGGGTTTCCCCATCGGTTTCGGGTGCTTTTACCATCCCTAGAAAAATGACAAACACAATCATTTTCACAAACATATTTATATCTATATTATATATATATATATATATAAAAAATCAAAAAGTGAAAACTTAAAGCTAGTTTAGAAAGCTAATTTGTTTTTTTACTGGCTGAAAACTAATTTATTAAACTTAGAACTAATGTATCCCATTTCTTGATTATTGAAATTAGCAATTAAAATTTGTTCTTTTACTTAAAATCATTACTCTTTCCGTCCCAAATTTATTGTGCCCTATTTACTTTTTCGGTCTTACTTTCTCAACTTTGACTATAAATATTTTTGTTTGTGCTATACAATTATGTAATATAAACAAAAATATTTAAGCTCAAAGTTGAAACGTAAAGACTGAAAAAGTCAAAAGTGGACAATAATTTTAGGACGGAGTGAGTATATATTACAATAATTTACAGTATAGTTTGAATTTTTTACGTTGTATGAATAAATGTTATACGAAACACCTAATCAAAATACCACAATCAAAATTGTGTGCCGCGATAAAATTCCGTTGCTATCCACGGGTGTTCGTCTAGTTTCACAAAATACCTAATTTTTTTTCCAAAAAATTAAAATATCCATAAAATCCGCAAAGTTAACAATTTTTTTACAGATATTTCGCAAAGTTTGCGATTTTTTTTAAATATCGTAAACTTGAATTTTTGCAAGTTTCTCCGTTTTCCTTCAGTTTTCACGCTTAGCTATTGTGGTATTTTGGCCATAACTTCCTCATACAAACTTCATTGTGTGTGATATACAACTTTCATATTTTTATATTTCATGCTATGCGTGGAAATTGAAGAAAATGAGCAATTTTCAAAACTTTGTTTTTATTTTCTTCATAAAGTTTGAAATTTTGAAAATTTCTCTCATTTTATTCGATTTTCACGCTTAGCTCAAAATGTGAAAGTTGTACATATCTTTTTTTTTTTTCGTCAAGTGGCTTTTTAAATCACATAAAAATAAGTTCGTATGTAGAAGTTATGACCAAACTACCCCATCAACTAAACGAGAAAAAGTTGTGGTATGTTGTTCATAACTTTCTCATACGAACTTCTTTTTGGATGATTCTAAAAGCCACTAAACAATAAAAGGGATATATACAACTTTCATGTTTTGAGCTAACTGTGAAAACTGAAGGAAAAAGGAGAAATTTGCAAAAAAATCACAAAGTTTGCAATATTTTTGAAAAAGTTACAAAATTTGCGAAATTTTTAAAAAAAGTCGCAAACTTTGCGGATTTTATAGGTATTTTAGCTTTTCAAAATAAAAATAGGTACTTTATGAAGTATGTTTGTATCATTTAAGCAAATAGTAATAACAGAATATGGCATGGGCCATGGGGATTGAACCTCCACCTAAAGCTTTTATTATAGTCAAACCTAGTAAACCACTTGAACAGACATGCGTTCCCATCTTGATAAGTTATTACGTGAGTTAGTTTTTAACAAGACAAATATTTTAACAAAATGTTAGTATTAGAAGAATTTGAATTTTGTCACATTTCGTTTAGTTAGGCACTTCTAAAAGGAACTCAAATTCATTTGCTAGCCAGGTTATAAAACTTTGAATAGATATGATTTCCAACGAGTGATCATGCACTTGTGGATATGTATTTTCAATAAGTATTAGTCTGGGTGGGTATTTGGATTAGCTTATTTAAGGGAGCTTATACGCTCATTGTGTTTTGAATACACATCAGTTCAAAAAAGTGTTTGAATTTTGCTTAAGCTTATTCGCTTCTTTGAGCTCAAATAAGCCACTCCAAACACCCTCTAAATGTATTCATTTTTGACACTTTCCGGTCGCGTTTTTTTAAGTTCTGCTTTACAAAAAGTTTTGGAAATGATGTATTCACGGTTCACTTGATTTTCATGTCCGGTTTACTCAAATGGTTTGATTACCTAAAATTCATGTGATGTGTAAATAAGAAAAAAGAGACAGAAACTTAAAGTTTTGTTGTTGTATTTGAAGATGCATTTAGATAAAAAAAATAATAATTAGTGTATTATAAAGCCCAAACTAAGGGCCTGATGAATTCTGGGCTGGTTTGCAGCTTGGCTCAAATACAAGCTTTATGTGTTGATTATTTGTGTTCGTTTAATAC
Organism: Artemisia annua; assembly: GCA_014162995.1. Classification (NCBI taxonomy): domain Eukaryota; kingdom Viridiplantae; phylum Streptophyta; class Magnoliopsida; order Asterales; family Asteraceae; genus Artemisia; species Artemisia annua. The sequence continues at coordinate 46,882 of LBNU01004654.1, read as the reverse complement.
TTAGAAATTGAGATTTGATCTTAACAAGTTTAACTCATCCACGCATTGCGCCAAGTCAAAATCTGTCATTTGCTATAAACTTAACTTTTTCAATTCAATAAAATATCTTAGGAACATTAAACTTTTAATTATATTATTTACGTGTTATAACGCGTATAATTCAAGTTACCCAAAATACGTAACATGTATATAAAGTACCTATACTTGGGGAACCAGATCTTACTTATTTAGGTATGCAATAGATTAGTTCATTTGTTTCGAACCCACTCTTTAATTTGTTTTATCCATAAGGACCTAGTGAGCTCAAATCATTTATTTATACTAATAATTTAGGTATAATGATGTATCCAATTTGTAATTATTCGAAGATTATGATTGCCTCTCTTCTCATTAAAACATACAATCAATATATAAGTTACATAGGAGCGTTCTAAAGCTAATATGAATGGGCGTAAGCCTACACCAATGGCCTAATACAAAAGTATTGACTAATACTCCGCAGTTGGAGCGGGAGGAGGCCAAATGCTCAAACTGGATTGTAACTCCTCAAACAAAATCGAAGGCAGCTCTTTGATAAAGATATCGGCATACTGATAACGAGAGGGTACATGTAGTACGCGCACCTGACCAGTGGTAACCGTGTCACGAACGAAATGTATGTCGATCTAAATGTGTTTCGTCCGTTGATGTTGAACCGGGTTGGAAGACAAATAAATGGCACTAACGTTATTACAGTAGACAAGGTCGCGGACGATAATGGAAAATGTAACTCACGAAGCAAATTACGAAGCCATGCAGTCTCAGCAACAACGTTAGCAACTCCTCGATATTAAGCTTCAGCACTAGAACAGGAGAGATATTGTTGTCGCTTGGAGGACCAAGATAATAAGTTATCACCTAGAAATACACAGTAACCCGGTTAGAGCGACGTGTAGAGGGGCAACCTACCCAATCAGCATCTGTATAACCAACGAGAGAAGTAGTGGATGATGAATATAAGTGTAGACCAAAATCCAACTTCCCCTGAACGTATTGTAAAATACGCTTAAGAGCAGCTAAATGAGGCTATCGTGGATCATGCATGTAAAGACAAATATGTTGCACTACGTAAGACAGATTCGGTCGTGTGAAAGTGAGATATTGTAGACCACCTACAAGGCTACGATACAAAGTGGGATCTTGAACAGGAACGCCTTCGGGACCCAGTTTGGATTTCATATCAATTGGTGTCCGAGAAGCGTTACAATTAACCATGTGTGCACGTTCGAGAAGCTGAAGAGCCTACGTCCGCTGAGACAGAAAAAAACCTGTAGAATGGCGAACAACAGATATACCAAGGAAATAATTAAGTGCCCCGAGAGCTGTCATGTCAAACTCACTGTGTAGAGAAGCAATAATCTGTTGAACTAAAGTAGTAGAGGAAGCTGTAAGAATAATGTCATCCATATATATAAGTAAATAAGCAACCTCAGAGCCCTGTCAATAAATAAACAATGAAGAGTCACATCGACTGTGTTAAAACCCGACCTGTGTAGCATAACCTGCAAACCTCTGAAACCAAGCACGAAGGGCTTGCTTCAGTCCATATAAAGATCTTTGCAAAAGACAAACATGATGAGGGTATCGAGAATCAACAAATCCAGGGGTTGATGCATGTTGACAGTCTCAGATAAATCGCCGTTAAGAAACGCATCTTAACGTCAAGCTGATGAACTGGCGAGTTGCGAGACACAGCAAGGCTAAGGACAGTGCGAATGGTAGCCGGTTTAACAACCTGACTAAAGGTCTTATCACAATCAATACCAAGTTGCCGACTACTCATGTTAGCAACCAAACGAGCCTTATAGCGGCTCAAAGTTCCGTCAGCATGGAACTTATGCTTAAATAACCACAAAGATCAAACAATTTAACACTAGAGGGTCTTGGTACAAAAACCCAAGTACCATTTTTAATCAACGCATTATACTTATCATGCATAGCATTACGCAACTGAGGATCTTTTATGGCTAGAAAAAGAGATTTAGGAATAGGAGAAATGAAAGACGTATGTAAGGACAAACGATCAATGGGTTTGACAATGCCAGATTGAGACCTAGTGACCATGGGGTGAGAGCGAGGCGGGTCGTTATTGGGTTGTTATAAATGGGTCGCAGCAGTGGGTTATGTCGGGTCATTGTTAGGCTGAGGCGGGGGAGGCACAGTATTGGGCTGGTAATGTTGGTGGGCTGTTGAGTTGTGGTTATGTTGTTGGGTTGCGGTATTAGGTTGTGTTTGTGGGCTTGAGGTGGTAGCCTAACGGGCATGAGGTGTGGAAGGGGAGGTATGGATTGTATTTTTAGCTTGTTGATTGGGCTGGCTTGCGTGATTTGTGTGTAAGGGAGAGGACGTGTCGGTTGGTGTGAATGTGTAGAAGTGGGATTAGTGAGTATGTGGCTAAGAATAGGGGATGGTGTAGGTTCGAGAAATGTGTATGAGGGTGGGGACGTGGGTATCATGGATCGGTAGGGAAATTGTGTTTCGTCGAAAGTGACATGCCTAGAAAGGATAATTTTGTTTGTTTCGATGTCGAGACAACGAAAACCGTGGTGATAGGCGGGAAAGCCCAAGAAGATACATGGAGTTGCTCGGGGCGCAAGTTTGTGAAGATGGGGTAACAAAGGCACCAAAATATTTGTAGACGGAAATAGTCGGGTTCCTTGTGAAAAAGTCTTATGAAAGGGATTTCATTGTTAATAGCGGTTAAGGGTAGAAGGTTGAGGAGATAGGTGGCCATATGATGCCAATCCCGATTTGTTCTTGTAATTATGTATAAATTTACAACGATCACCAAATTTGTAACACCCCGACCCGACCTGGGTCCGAAGCGTCACATTATGGTGACATATCAAAGCATACAAAGCATACAACGCAAGCGGAAGACTTATAAACATAAAGTTACAAAGGTATTCTAAGGGTACAAAAGGAAATACTAACTCAATACAAGATGAAATACATAACCAAACAAAATCTAATCGAATCCAAATCCAAGTCTAATCCAGATGTAAATGGACTTCTAATCATCGGGGTAGTCCACTAATGCTCCTATGCACTTTTCACCCAAACCCAGCTTCCAACCTAAAACCTGCCGCAGGAAAAGAAATGCGGCTGAGCTTAAAAAGCCCAGTGAACAGATATATAACAAACGGATAATCGAAACGTATATAAGTAATAGAAAAGGAAATCATAAGCTCCTGCTGAAAAGAATATCATCTGTCAACTGCATAAGAGATCAAGGATCAACTGAACAAAATGTCATAAGAAGCAAATCATAGTGAATCATAAGGGAATTAAAGATCGCGTATCAACAAAGAATTGTCTAAACAAGATACTTGAATAGACATAACGAAATATAGGAAAGCCACGAGCTGACCTACCGAGGTACTCGATAGATCTCCTACCACATAATCATATATCTGTCAAATCATCCAGTGTACAAGAAGTGAAAGGGGTACAACTATACAAGGCACGTACAGCCAATCACTAAGCCAAATCATATCATAACAAATCCTAGGATGCATCTATACGCTCCCTGAAACAGAATACATATACAAGTGCAAGACTATGCATATATATAACAGAATGGCCATAAGTGTGCACATAATCATATAATCATATCATAACAGAACGGAACGCCGAGGACTAATCACACCGCCCCAGATAGTGTCATGCCACCGGTGCCTCGATGACACGCCCATGGTACCTCCATGAGTAGAATAAAACTCGGGCATACTAACATGCATATCAGAATGGAGCTATCCATAAACAAAGCAATCATAGCATATCAATCAGAATCTATCAACAGAATCTCATATCAGTGAGATAGTAACCAGATCATCATAACAGAATGGATAGCAAACAGAATCCTATCAAAGGATGTCATAATTCTCAAATTTTCAGGTCAATTCATTATTCCCGACATTTCCTATTCAATGAATTTCAATTCAACATTTCACGTAAACAGGGTTTACGGGTATCCATTTGACGAGACCGGGTAGGTTAAGTCACATTTTCAACCATCGTACATTTCCTAGACTAGGGTTAGTCTACATTGCATCACGACATCATTTGCATTCTATTCCACTCGTAGATATATATTTTCAAGTTTCTCTTATTTATTTATTTTTATATAAATAATAAGACAAGTTATTAATTTTTAACCCAATGTACCAAACAAATTCCACTAGTGCACTAATATATTTTTATATTAGTTATTTTTCCATTTAAGTTATAAAAATATACTTTATTTATTTTTGGTGGTTAACCAAATAATAAACATTTACTTGAACCTATATACCAAATAAAAGTATATTAATAAAGCAATACCTATCAAAATACCCAATGTGTATGAAAATTATATTTTTATAATTTTTACGACTTTATTATATCCCGTATAGTCCTGATATATTTTTCGTTTAGTTAACCCGGTACACGATAACGCTAAAAATACCAAACGATGCACTAAACGGTACCCCGTAAAATCAAAGCAGGACAAAAACTTGTGACTAGGCCATCACCTCTTGATGTGGCCGGCCTTGGGTCCTCCATAGGACACATGGTGTCACCAAAATTCACCTAACTCATTTCCACTATCTCTAATATTTCCTAGTAAATCTTTTACATGCAAATAACATAGATCAAAAATTTATATCTCTCTTGTTGCTCTCCTCTTGTGCTCGTTCCATATTCAAGACCAAGGAGGACCAAAATTTTTTTTTTCAAGTTTCAAGTTATATTCAAGTATTAGATACATCCATTACAAGGTTTTGAGATATAAACCTATGGATTGTTAGGTTTTTACATTTAAAAAGAGTTAAGGCTTCCAAGTAAGTGAACCACTAATTTTTCTATAAATTTCACCATGAAATCCTTG
>LBNU01004654.1:19365-41044 GCA_014162995.1 Artemisia annua | reverse complement strand
ACCTTTTCAAAACTTGCCAAACTACTGAAATTATGTTAGTATATCTTTTTACCTTTCCGGGGATATAAAGAACTTGAAAATCGGCCTTATAACGAATTAGTTATGATTTTTCGAAAGTTATTATTTTCACTTATAAATTACCAGCACTTACCCAGAAAATTTTCTAAGTATACCTAGAAACACCCATGTTGAGAGCCATTTTCCCGTCAATTGACTCAGTTTTGGAGTTTTGGACCACAAGGAACAAAAGTTAGATCATCTGGCCTAGTTTTCAAATCAAAAAACCGTTCGTTATTTGGACATAAGATGAGTAATCTACAGCCATCCAAATATTCATAAAAACTGCCCAGAAATGGCAGCTTTAGCCTAAAATACCATACTTCTCGACCATTTAGCATAAAATCTAGACACTTTGAGCAAAACTTCACTTCTGAACATTTTGAGGCTTGGTGCTAAGCTTTCCAAAAATACTAATTTTACTTCCTAACTCTCAATATTCACTGTTTTACAACTAATTTTCCGAACCCATTTTTAACCGTACTTCCAAAATTTCTAAGTGTTATATTTTACGTCTAAAACCTATATTTCACTATATAACTATTATATAACATTGTTAAACCATATAAACATGTAATAATCACCATGACCTTATACGAAGATGTAATTTATATTTTCGCCAACAATATATATTTTGAATACAAAAACGAGTGGTATAGATATTAGTGTAAGTGCATACATAAACCGAATTCATAATCTAAATTAGATTACTTGCATTCATTATAGGTTGCGATTAGGAGATTGCACCTCATTACCACAGCTCATACCTTTCCGTTTATACCGTATCTTGAGGTGAGTTTTCATAGCCCCGTATGCATTCTTTTATTGTTTTCAAATCCCACGGGGGAGAATACATTGCACCATTTTCCATACGGAACTAAGTATACCAAACCATATACAATGCTTAAGTTACCACCTTGCCTATGAAAGTTCCCCTATTATCATGAACCGTTAATTGTATTTAAGCGAGAGTGAGTGGATAGATCTATTGAGGGTGACGCCTCCATCCGTGTTGGGGTTACCGACAGTCAAGCGGATGCATTTCATTTTTATTCATATTAGAGTGTCTGGCAAAACACTCTTTAGGGGCATTCCATACAGTCAAGCTTCGGGGTCATGAGCTTAAGTGCTATTGTATTATTTTTCATTAACATGTGACGGGTAGTCATACATATATACTTATGGTTTCCGTATAACTTCCATTTTATAAACCTATGATTTCTCACCAACATATTGTTGACGTTTTAGCAATGTATTTTCAGGTAACTAGTGTATCATCATGTGACTTGCATTGGACAAACATGAAGTCGAGGATCGACGCGTCTCACTGTTTTTATGTCAATGCACTTATCTATCGTTTATCTTGTTGTTTTATTTTCAATAAATGTGTAAAACTGTTTGGGACCTTTGTTGTAAACCTTTATGTTTTAAATAAAATGATCAAACGTTGTATTTACAAAACGACACTTTAGGTCGTTCAATGTAACCTTGTATGAGATGCCATGATAGTTACACCCGGGAATTCAATTCCGCTGCCATATTACAGGTAAATTCAGGGTGTGACAAAGGATAATATCAAACGAATTATATCATAGCAAACGAATCAAAGTCAAAGGATCAAAGTCATGAGATCAGAACCCTTAATGAAATAGGGTAGAATATTTGTACCTTAAACCACCGACGGAACCATATCATAACATAAGAATAGGAAATCATTCATTCTTCAGCGAATCTACACGAATTAATGATTGGCTTATTATAGTTATCAGATTACACATTTATGGTTTCTTTCTAATTTTAGAAACTTTCATTTTTAGCAAGTTTCCCGAATTAGCAAGTTTTCATATTTAGTAAGTTTCTCGAAATCATAATTTAATACTTTAAGGTTATAATGAACAATTAATAATATTTAAGGTTAAAATGACCAATATAATAATTTAGAGTTAATTTTATCAGTTTAGTAAGTTTAGGGTGATAAATGTAAATTATCAAAATTTAATATTAAAAATGTCAAATAAAAATTACCTTAAGGTTTATACTATAATTTATATCAAATGACAATTTAAAACCCCGTCGCTTTAAAATTTATATAACGTACTCTTGAAGTTATTTTACACGGCGACCACTAAAATATGTTTATTACATGCATACTAACACAACTAACCCATGCACCTCTTTTAAATCCACACGACACACATATACAAGCACACACGTATCACTTTTATAATATACATACTTCATACGTATAACATATCATGCATAATTTAACCTTTATACGTACATGATCATATCGTTAATGATTTCAAGATTCATTGTCCTTCAAAAATGGTACATGACATGCATGCAAGGCCAAAACTTTTATACTTTTATAAATCTTCATATATATGAGCATGTTAAGTCTCGACATCATTAATATGCACACGTTTCTTTTCTTTGTGGAATAGTAATTATACCATCAGTAAAGTAATGGCTCAACGTTGCATGTCGTTAATATTCGAATCAAGTTTATAGTTTTCGTCCCACATTAATTTATGATTAGGGTCTCCATATATTTACGTACAGGGACGGAGCCAAGGAGTGCCCGCGGGTGCACGTGCACCCCATGGATTTTTTCGATATAGTGTTAATTTTTGAAAAAATTATCGATTTTTCCTAAATTTATCTTAAATGCACCCGGTGCATTAAAAAGTGTCTCTAGTATTATTTAGTTGGTATACTTACAAATAAAAAATAAATATAAAATTTTGTAAAAGACCAAAGATGAAACAAGTTTAATAAATTAAAGCATAAAAGCCCAAAGATGAATAGGTTTATTAATGGAACAAGTTTATTTATCATGCTAACAATTTACAAAATCCCAAATTGAACCAACACCACAAAGATGAAACAGGTTCGTAAGTCGTAACATATATCTTTCATTTGTTTATTATGTCTTTTAAAGTTTTCATGTTTTGATTGGTTGCAAGGGCGGACCTATGTAGGGGCAGGGAGGGTCCCGCCCCCCCAAAATTTGCGGCACCTAGTAGGGATAATAAGTTTAAGTGATAGTCAACAATATATTAGTAGTGCCCCAATTGTGTTGTCATTGGGTATTTTTATTGTTGTCGTAGTTACAATATATATGAAAAGTAGTGCTTAATTGAAGGTGGCTTTAGTCTTGTCTATTGCTACCGCTACGGTTGAAAGATGTTTTTTTTTCTAAAATTAAGCTTATTAAAACTGATTTGCGTAATTGGATGTGTGATGATTATTTTAACGACGTTTTAACTTGTGCTATAGAGAAAGAAGAACTTATTAATATTAAAAATGAGGGTGCACATNATTGGATGTGTGATGATTATTTTAACGACGTTTTAACTTGTGCTATAGAGAAAGAAGAACTTATTAATATTAAAAATGAGAGTGCACGTAAGTGTTTTTTTTTTTTTTTTTTTTTTTTTGCTATGGGATATCGTAGAATCACTAATTAGAAGGTAATATGTTCATTTATTTATCGTTTTAATGAAATCTTCGTTTTAATTCACTTTTTAACTGTATTATATTACGGTTCAAAAAAATTTGTGCACCCGGTCATATTTCTTTCTGGCTCCGTCCCTATTTACGTATCAGATATCAACTTATGTATCATATATATTAGTCGTGTACCGATGGGTAGTTTCAAAGGTACTCTAGGTTGAGTCGAAGTGAAAAGAAAACAAGGCTCGACATCCTCTGTCAACAAATCTTCCATTTATATTATGCATGACAAGAAGGTTAGTGACTGATTTAATTTACATACGACATATGTTTCATATATATATTCGAATGACAGTTTGAACGAGATGGGTAACATAATATGACATAGAATAAGATTATACCTCAGGCTCAAACAAGTACGATTGAAGCCGGAACACGATCATGAATACTAGCAACAAGAATCCGTGAGACACAACCGCACCCAGAACCCGAATGAACCTGAATAGTTACACGTATCAATCACGAAACCAAACCCGCATGGACAGAAACTTTAGTCCAACACAAACGACAACCTGAAACAAAATCGAAACGAACAAACAATCCGCAACCCGATCGAACTTGAACCCTAGCTAACGAAACCACACTCCAACATTTTGTACACAACCTGATCACCAGCAAGCTTTCTCCCTTCTCTTCTTCTTGGCAAAATAACGAGATCAAAAGTGTTACAGTTAACAAGATTATGTCGCATGTTCAATAAATTATGTACTAATTCATACGAAACAAAGATGATGAATGGTGAATACCTTAGACCGGATTAAGGAACGGATCAAGAAAACAATGAACAAGGACGATAGTATCAAACAATCCCATCAACAAACGATCATCAAAACTAGTATACAAAACCGATCACGGCTATCTCTAAACCTTCGTACATTTGCTTTCTTGGAGAGAAATGGGTAGCTGACTAATGAGTCATTTAGGGTTTTGTTTTTGAGATTTATGAAAGGAGCGTACATGAATAAATATAATATCATTTGCCGAACGAACTAAGCGAATATGACAGGGATTTGGAGGAGAAATATGGACCGAGTATTAATTGTTAGTCAAACCTTTTTATTTTGTTAAAGATATGCATAAACAAGGAAATACCGTGTATTGTGATTAAAGAAATAAAGGTGCATGTATCTTCTAATTCGAGGGATAATATTGGACTAATGTTGACCGACAAAGCTGTTAGTATTATTTTAACTTACTAAAAAAAAATGGTCTAGCGCTAAATTAAGGAGCAGATCAATACTTCCCAAACTTATGAGTATTAACATACATAACACAAGTTCTATCTTTATTATCTTATGAAATGCATCATGCTTAAATGCTTAAAACAAAGAGCTAATTGCTAATTATTATATATATATTTTTAATTACTATAAGATAAAATAATGAATCCTGCGTCACAGGTTCATGCATAAATGTTCAAGTTATGTACACTTGGTTCCATCTAGTCCTCACTTTTAAAACAAACGTGTGAATGCTTTAAACAAAAAAGGTGTGCCGTTTTATTAGAAGCATAGGATTAGGACAATAGTGAATCTTGTATTTTACTTAGCTTAGGATAATTATCAATAACTTATGTTTTTATATTATAACATAAGGTTCTAAATATCACTTATCCACTATTTAACTACGTTATATTCCGAGTGAATAAATAAAAATGTAATCCAAATTTTAGGGTATTACAAAATTTACAAAAACCCTTCGCAAAATTCTGACAATAATCTGGGACATTGCCAAACACTAATACTGAAACAAATAACTATCGACTAAATTGATGAAAACTTGCAAGCCGTTATCAACTCTTATAATATGCCTCAATACTTTGATGAATTGAAAATAAAAAACATAGACGTCACTATCTTTGGTGTCAACTATTATAATATATATTCTAATACCTTCAATTTGGAGATAAAAGCACAAAATGACAACCTTTTGTCCTTCAATCATGAGTGACGAACAAAGAACAATAATACGTGGAATTTTTTGTGATAAAAAAAAGGATAAGAAAAATCAGGGTTTTGGAGGGTTGGGAAAACACAGACTTTGGGATGATAGTTAGAGAGAAATTAGGAGAAAGGTTAGATGGCTCTGATTACTATATTGGAAAATTATGATTGCCTCTCTTCTCATTATGCAATCAATAATTATCCAATATATTTAAACCCCAGTTTTTCCGTTGGGCTCAAAACGCTTTTTCATTGGTTGAAGCCCCGTAAGTTACTGTTGCGTCAACTGTTCATCCGTTATATCCACTTTTCCGTTCCGTTTTTCCATTCTAGATATTTCTTCGCACATAGTATCCACAAACGCACACACTGGAACCTTCTTCCCCATTCCCCTCTCTGAAAAACAGACACTCCTCTCTCTAGAAACACACACTCACCGATTACTCATAGATCTATACACAACCCAGACGTAGATAGTTTGATCAGAATTTTATAAAAACAAAAGGTTAGTTACTCATTCTATATTACCAAATATTTCCCCAATTTTTTTGAAGTCTCAGTTACAGAAACCCTAACTATTTCACACATACTAATGTCTTAGTAATATATTATTTTTCTGGCTTGAGTTAATTAGATTTTCAGTTTTCTTATTATGATTTTTGGTTTTCTTCCTTGATGGCATACAGGCCGTTAAAGACACAGACATAAAGTTCTTTTGTGCTTCGGGTTTTTGGAGACGAAAAATGAGTGCCTATTTTGGTCGTCTTTTTGTCCCGAAAGATTTTTTTGGTTTATGCTCGATCGGTGTTTAATTAAAGGTAACATTTTTCCTTAGATATAAACATAAATGTTGAATTTTTATATTTTGGTTTTTGAAATTAGTTGTTTCATTATGGTGTATTTCGTGATCATGTTGGTTATGTTGGTGGAAGAAGGAACACACATGATTATCAGAGTCAAAAGTTGGCTGGGTTGTTTAGCTCTTCTGGAGTTGTTGAGTATTTTGATGATTTAGATATAGGTTTATTTGAACAATTAGAGCTATAGTTTTCCTTTATGATTTACAGTTCCATACTTCCATATGTTGTGACTGTCTTCCTTTACATATTACACTTAATATATAATTTGTATTTCATATAGAGGTTGGCAATTGGGTTATTTTGTGGTAAGTTAGAGAATGCCTAGGATGTGTTTGTTGAAATGTCAAGTAAAAAGGAAGATTGATGTAACCATCAATTAACTAAAAGGCAACGAGTTGAAAAACAATTACGTCGATTTTTCTACATAGATTATGGTAATAATGATATGTAGCAACGCAACATTTATGCGTTAAGTAATATTTGTCTACTATGCATGCATACAAAAAAGCATAAAGCTGGAAAGTCATTTAATAGAACATGCCGCATCTTGATATGTTGTGCCTTTTGGAATGTCGAGAGGTGCCAAGGTTGCACCTTTTTCATCAATCTACAACTTTAGTCTCAGTCTCTTAGCACCTTATGATTGCTTGGGCTGTTACTTTCAAGTGACATTTTACCAGAACCTTGAAAACGTACTTTTGAATCTCATTCGGGTCACTTTAGAGAAAGCACTTCATATATTATATAACGACCTTTTTTTTTCATTAATTCAATATACAGGTTTCTATGTATCCACATATAAGCATTTGCCGAGGACACGAAATGGAAGAGTACTTATGGTTTCTTAAGCGAAGTATTTTCAAGAAAAAATGTACTATCTCATGTATCTATATTTTTCTCAAGTACTTGATCTTCTTACACTTTTTGTTTTAAGTATGCAGTCTTACTTTTTAAACAGCCTAAATGTAATGTTTACATATCTTAAACAGCCTAAATGTGGAACGTGTAGGGTTGGGCGTAAATCAGAAGCTGAAGATGCAGCAACAGGGGACTCATTTGGTTTGTGGGCGACTTCAGTTTGGAAAAAGGTATAAAAAAAACTTTTCTTTCTTGACTGTTACTGCTGTATATCACGCCTTGGCTCATGGAGGTCATTTTGTATCTAATAATCAGATTATGATGCAACGAGAATAAATTTTTCTTTGAAATTGGATTTTGGGTCATATATTTTCCGTTTTCTTACAGGTAATGCTCGAGTTTGGGCACAACACTAGCAAATGGTGAAATTATGGTCTTTCTCACGAGTCGCGAGTTTGCACGTGCTATTAATTTTCTAATCTATTTTAGTGAAGCCAAACACTATTTTGTAGTCATTTTGTTAGAAGTAACATTGATGTTCTTTTGGTTCAACAACACTCCAGGTAGCTGTAACAGTCTATAAGTATATTATAAAGGAAAGCAAGGAAAGTACTATGCAATGGTATGACTCATTCAGTCACGTGTGGACCAACTCGAGTAAGAATGTCTTCTATTACATTTGTTACATATTATTTTTCTTCTACTAAATGCCATTCCTTTAGTGCAGGCCTACCACAGGGTCTCTAGAGTGATGAAGCGCGGGGGTATTAGTATCATACTATAATGGCTGATGCTACACAAAGTGAAAATAGAGAAAGATCAGGTGAATAATCCACCTTGCTTACAACTTTATAACTATAAATGAATAATTTGTTCTACATTCTATTGATTGAAAGTTTGAATTTAAGACTCAATTAAAACTACTATCTACAGTTGAAAATACACCAAAAGGCTGGTCGCATTTTCAAGGGGTGGGAAGAGGGCAAGATATGTTTCGCTCCTACGTATAAATACATCACCAACTGTCGCACAAAGTTCTACTCCTAAAGAAAAGAGACGTACAGTCTTGGTAAGATCTGAACATCAATTATTTAGTTGTTTTTTAAATCTGTCATTCAAATAAAACTACGAAGACTAAAAATCAATGTGGGTTGAAATTAGTTGCAAACAAATGTTGACTTAATGCAACTTGATTTGGTCAACTCTCTTTTCATCTTAAAATAATCAAAATTTTAAAGCCACACAATCTAACGACAGCGAAACTGTCTCCTCTCCTAAGCTTCAGAACCAAACAACTTGCTCAATAAAATGTCCATTTAAGTGTCATTTTGACTTTGAATGAAAATCAAACATTGAAAGCTGACTTTTATTATTCCTTTGATCTTTCGCCTTATGGATCCCACAATGCTTAGATATATTATTTGTAGTTTTAACACAATCTTGACTGTTGTAAGACTTATAGATAAATAAAAGTTGAGAAAAAAACTCTTGGTAATAGCTAAGAACACACGCATATAAGCAGAAAATTATTGGTCCCAAACACCCCCTTATTACTTTTAGAAAACAAATGGGACAAACAATAAAGTCTTATTCTCCTGCTGTAATCATTGTTATGCAATTGAAATATGTGTCCATTTTGCCTATATACAAGATGCAAGAAAATGAAAAATGACATACAAAATGGAAAGATTCGGTGGTGCAGGTTGAAATCTGTTAGGTTAAGTTGACTAGCAGCAAACAAAGGTCCATCGAGGTAGACCAAAACGTCACTCTTGCGTCAATTGGCTGACCTTACTGCAAAGAGGACGCTTGCCGACATAACCATCATTCCAGTTCTTACTGTGAGGTGCTTACGATGCGCCATCCACATGCCAAACAAGTGAACGTAAACACCATTTAATTTAAATATCCTTGATTGACATTCATTTGTGAAACTGAGATGGAAATCATATCTTAGTGCAATAAGCCACAACATGCCATGTAGATAAGTAACCAATGTCTTCAGAATGTTGCACTGAAAATTAATGTCAAAATAAGTTGGCTAATTGAGAATTTATCGCGTCTGGACACCCAGTTGATTTGAGTCTCACTTTCAGTTTGGCTGATTGACTGATGTTTATTGGTTTTTCAATATTTGCAGGAGAATGTATTAAAAGGGTTCTCAATTTCTCATATACATAATGCAAAAGAGAAGTTCTTTTTGATTTAATCGGTTTTAGTAGATGCTGTTATCAGTGAAGTTGCAAATCAATGTCAGCTGGGTTCCTAAGCCCACGTGCAGCCCAGTGTCCAGAATGTGTGAAGGCGTATAGCCAAAGGCAGCCAGGGAACAATGGTGCACCAAATGTCCTTCCTGTTGGAGCAGGTTCCGGTGTTAGTGTAAACCAAGGTAACGTGTTTGACTTACATTTTGTTTTTCTTTGCTGTTAAAGTTTCTGTTAACCTTTTAAACTCCTTTCAGCTGGAGGCACTTCGCGATGTTCCGATCACATGGACAACCATGCATACGAAATATGACTAGAGTGGAACCACAATATCTTGATCTTCATGGTGTATCTCAAAATCCTTTATTAACTTGCTGTTTGGATTTACATGTTATGAAGTCTGAATCTGTTGCTCTTAGTTTGTATTCAGTTACATTCAACCACCAAATGCACTATTTGTTGACATACAAGCATATGAACGAAAATATACATACTTTTCTTTGCACTACATTATTATTACACATGATTCATCGTTTCGCAGAATGTTGTAATGTGTACAGGTTTATCATATACTCATCTTCACCTACGTTACTGTCATCAAGTATGTACCACAACACCCCGCAGCAACGCGCGGGTTACCCCGCTCGTTCAATATATAGATTACATAGGAGAGTTATAGAGCTAATATGAATGGGCTTAGGCCCACATCAATGGGCTTAATACAAAACTATCGACTAATAGTAATATCGAGAAAAAGTTATTACTTCTTCCATTAAAATGGGGGACCCTTGTTGTTTCAAGCCAGAAACCTTAAAAATCCACGAAGCTCTCATATATAACCCAACAACAATTGAGAGACAAATATCGGACGAAACAAATGAACAATTGATAAAATTGCGCATACTACATAGTTCTAGCATTGATATAATGGAAAATAGATATGCAACGTGCAATCAACCCTAAGATAAGTGGCATGTGAATCAACAATGAAGAACAGGTTTACAGCATGCAGCGAAAACCAACAATATAAATGCCACCTAAGTACAAAACCTACTAATCTTTCTTTAATCCCTCTAAGCCGGCGGATCGGTTCGGCGTGTGAACAGTGCCGACTTGAGCCGCGGCTCCATAGTACACCTAAGACTATCCCATTCCTTTGAGCCGACCTCCCCATCCACGGCTTCAGAATAATGCCGGCTCCCATCTCCACTCTAATAAATGTTAAAAAGTGTAATAACCATCTTAAATTTTTTGCTATGCTTATTTATTGTTTTGTTTATGTATTCATTATTTTTATTGCTTATGTACGGATAAAATCATTAAAATTTTTGCAATTGTCACATAAACAAGTTTTAGAGAATAAACCTTAGTGAAGCGAATAATGTATGCATGTAATATTCCTAACACTATAATTTTGCTAAGTAGTCTTTATTAAAATTAACTATAATACCCTTTTAAATTTAAAGTGTCCTATATAAAAACTACTCGCTCTTAATTTTTGATTAGTGTGAGACCTAATGAAATTTTAGACTACGAGGTAAATCATTTTCTAGACCTAGAACTACACTTTCTAGACCTAGAACTATCCTTTTTACAAGCTTTTATATTGGATGACTTAATCGAGTTAAAAGGTGAGATCCTTAACCAGAGGCAATAATGAAACTAAACATGCCAGTTTTGACATTAATGTTGGATGTTAATACCTAGAGTACCATAGTATCTAAGAGTTGTACATATAACACAGTTGATGATGAATTATCTACCCATCGAATTTATTATTGCTAGCAGATCAACTGATGTGATAATGGAAGGATGAACGGATCTTAGTCTTTTATTAAATATTTATTTTATTATCATAAAATTTGAGTATCCTATTTATAAAAGGATATTGTTATTCTTAAAAAAAAAGACTAAAATAAGCTTTATATAATTTTAAAAATGGAATTAATGCAAGAGTTATGATCAAATGAGAAGAAAAACTAAAATGAGAAGGATGAGAAGAAACCACAACCACACATTTGAGATGCACCTACAAAAATAGATGCATCTCCCCTTAAATTTCTCCCTCTTATTTGAATTGTGTGGTTGGAAACTTTTCTCACTCTTCTCATTTTATTTTTTCTTCTTACTAGTTCCATTCCCATTAATGCAATATCTAATGTNGCCATCCCATTCCTTTGAGCCGACCTCCCCATCCACGGCTTCAGAATAATGCCGGCTCCCATCTCCACTCTAATAAATGTTAAAAAGTGTAATAACCATCTTAAATTTTTTGCTATGCTTATTTATTGTTTTGTTTATGTATTCATTATTTTTATTGCTTATGTACGGATAAAATCATTGAAATTTTTGCAATTGTCACATAAACAAGTTTTAGAGAATAAACCTTAGTGAAGCGAATAATGTATGCATGTAATATTCCTAACACTATAATTTTGCTAAGTAGTCTTTACTAAAATTAACTATAATACCCTTTTAAATTTAAAGTGTCCTATATAAAAACTACTCGCTCTTAATTTTTGATTAGTGTGAGACCTAATGAAATTTTAGACTACGAGGTAAATCATTTTCTAGACCTAGAACTACACTTTCTAGACCTAGAACTATCCTTTTTACAAGCTTTTATATTGGATGACTTAATCGAGTTAAAAGGTGAGATCCTTAACCAGAGGCAATAATGAAACTAAACATGCCAGTTTTGACATTAATGTTGGATGTTAATACCTAGAGTACCATAGTATCTAAGAGTTGTACATATAATACAGTTGATGATGAATTATCTACCCATCGAATTTATTATTGCTAGCAGATCAACTGATGTGATAATGGAAGGATGAACGGATCTTAGTCTTTTATTAAATATTTATTTTATTATCATAAAATTTGAGTATCCTATTTATAAAAGGATATTGTTATTCTTAAAAAAAAGACTAAAATAAGCTTTATATAATTTTAAAAATGGAATTAATGCAATATCTAATGTAAATAAAAGTTTGATCTTTTTAGAAGATGGGCGTCGTCACATATATTTTTTTTGGGGGGGTGGGAGACCCTCACAAGATGGATGGAGGTTGTAGTAATCGTTTTCTTAATTGAAAGTTGATAAGTAAACAATATTAGATTACGATGTTTAATGTATTTCTTTCTTCTATAAAATGTGTTCATGTTCACCAGTAGTAAACCAATTAATCACTTGTAATTCGAGTTACGGTTAACTAGTTATCATCAGGTGCGGATCGTGGGAGGTTCAGAAAGATGACTGTAAAACAATAATATACGTAATTTCTTTTGCCTAGTGTAAATTATGTAAGAATACTAATCTTTACTGAAATGCATCATGTATTAAAAAAAAATTGTTACAAGTTTTTTTTGGTTTTGTTAATACCCATCTCATGACTTATAGGCCTAAATTCGCCAACCATTATCATAAATAGGGTTAGTGAGTAAAAAAATTAAAATAAAAAAGATAAGAAACAACTATAATCACACATTTTAGATGCGCCGACTTGAATTAGATACATATTTATTCATTAAGATACATCATAATTAGTTTCAAAAATGATCTTGAACTGAAAACGATTCAAAATAATACCGCCAGGGACGAAAAATACATATGACTCAACATAACTTGATGAAATATATATAATATATGTATATGCATCTATTTTTTTTATTAAAAAATATAATTAATTTAAAAGATAGAGATACATCTAATTTAATTCGATACATTTATAATTTGTGATTATAGATTTCTGCTCGTTTGATTCAATGTGTCTATCATTAAGCTAAACTAGGGCTGAGCATCGGTCATAAACCGACCCGACCCAAACCGAGAAAACCGAAGACCGAAAACCGTGAAAAACGTGAACCGAATATTGTCGGTTCGGTTCAGTTTTTCGTCAGTTCGGTTCGGTTTTGTCAGACTAGGTGTATTTTGGTATGTTTTTGTCGATTTTGGGCCGAACCAGACCGACCCGACCCGAAATCGACATCATTTAAAACCTGAAATCGAAACCGAATCAACGGGCTGATAATTCGGTTCGATTTTTGTCGGTTCGGTCGGTTTCATCGGTCCGATTCGATTTTGAACGTTTGGTGCTCAACCCTAGGCTAAACTACTCTCACTAGCATTCAATCATTAAACCATAAACCTAATTCCACACCATGACCCACAAACCAAACACATTAACCGACAATCACGGCCAATGCTCCACCTCAAAACCAACGGCCAGAATAAAAATTCACCATGACCCACAAACCAACGGCCAAAACCCAACATCATATCCTCCAAAACCTCATCTCAACCGTCCAATTATTCGAATATTCTTCCGGCATATCCTCTATCAGCTTCACTACAAGTCACTCTCACTTTTTAATAAATTTTCCCTCCATCTTCACTTATTTTATTTCACTTTTTGTTATGGAATCCACTTTTTTTATATAAACAATCTATATACAATCTTATCGGAATCAATCTTGTCAAGATTCCAAATAGTTATTCTGGTAACCATGTCTGAAGAACTCTCACTTGAGCAAGAAAAGTATATTGATGAACTTAAATTGTTTAAGATTAAAGGAAGAGATAAACGAGGTGGTAAAATCGTTAGAATTATTGGAAAATACTTTCCAGGTATCAACTTTTTATCTGTTTGTTATATTATTTGTTTTAGTTCATAAGGTCGAGCTAGAGTTTGTTTTTCAAACTTGAAATCGCTGTTCTATATTTGAAACTCGAGCTAATTTATTAATAAATGAGCTCGAACTTCAAATACTATCGTTGATATGTAAATATACATATGCATGGTGATAGTTTATTTTTGGCAATATTTTGATCCTTGGGCTCGAGTTAAAAGTCGAGTGAGTAGCTCACTAGTTTAACTAGACTGAGTGTTGACATACTAAATTTGATTTATTTTGAAACTATATTTTTGTTACAGCAACTACTTTGAGCGTTGACGTGCTAAACAAGTATTTAGAAAAAAGAGTGTTTCCTAAACTTGAGGAGAGGCGTTTTGCTATTGTTTACATCCACACCGATGTTTGTAAGAGCGAAAACTTCCCTGGAATATCAGCCTTGCGATCAGTTTACGATGCGATTCCGATCAGCGTTAAACAAAACCTCGATACGGTCTATTTTGTTCATCCAGATCTGCAGTCCAAAATTTTCCTAGCTACTTTTGGCCGATTTATGTTCGCAGGAGGGTACGTGTTTTATTTTCCTGTATTATACTCAAGAATTAAGGGAATGGGAACAAAATTTTAATCAAATGCATTTACAGAAATAATTAGTACTACCATGCAAAAATCCATGGGTGGGACACACCTCTTTCTGTCCGTAATTATACTGTACCTTGCTGGCTATCATTTTTTTTTGCAAGAATTTTGTTTGAAAACGAACTTAGGCGCTCGTGTATATTTATGCAGGTTGTATGAGAAGTTGAAGTACGTGAGTAGATTAGATTATTTATGGGACCAGATTAGGAGAAACGAGATGGAAATACCGGAATTTGTGCGCGATCATGATGAGGATCTCGAGTACCGTCCGATGATGGATTATGGTTTGGAGAGTGACCATGCAAGAGTTTATGGTGAGCCCACAGTTGATTCCTCCGTGGCAACCTACTCAATGAGGTGTATTTCCTAGGAACGTAGAAAGAATGCAATGACACCGTCCTCGATGTCTATAGGCTCTGAGCGTTCTACCATTTGTTCTATAGAAGTGTGTTAGTGTTATGTGGCTATAAGACTAATGTCATGAGTTTGTGTGTGCCCTTGTGTGAGAGCTTTGATTATGAAGTCACCCATAACTATGAAGAATGCGTTATAGTATCACATTTGGGATTGCATTTCTTTTTTCACCAAGAAATTTGCATGTTATTCTTTCCTTTTTGCAAAAAGAAGTGATAATGTAAATTACGTTGCTCGTAAAGATAGATTGTAACGAGGTCGCGGGTTAAGGAGGTGTTTTTTGAGTGTATGGGAGTGAAGAAATAACTTTTATTTTTATTATAATTGTTTTGTTGGTAGGCTTGATAATTGAAAATGGGTATTAACGTTTCAAAACTAAGCAGTATTTTAACCCACGAAAGGTAATGGGTTTACAAACTCATTTCAATATGCTTACCCATAGTCATTGCAGTGTAAAAACCAAACACCCCAAAATCTTTACGGGACACGAGATTGCAACTCGTGGCTATATCGGATCGGTTACGTCACTCCTAGTTAAACTTTTAAGAATGCAACAACTATTAAAAATTGATTGGCGTGTCTGTTGTCATAGACTTGTCTCGACAAAGGTTTTTCGTGTGACGCTTAGTCTCGACTAAGTCAGTTTTTCCCGAACACTCATCGAACTAGGCAACCAAAGAAAGATTTTGTTGGATTAATTATTTAGTTAATTTATGTGATTCGAGTGGTCGGGGAAGCTCAAAGTAGGAGAAAACCATTTTAGAGAGAGAAAAAAAAGGATGTGTGTTATTGATGAATATGAAATATTACAATACAACACACTTCAACTTCACCCTCCTAGTGAAGTCTAGGAGGGTATATATAGGCCTACATACACAAATTGACGGTTTTAGTCAATGTGTTTGTGCCTTATAATATAACTATTGTAATACCAAATATGTTGTAACATTTTCGTGTTAGGGGCGATCCCGACAATCTTCCTCTAATGTGGCAACATATGGGATTACTTACAACATTTCCTACAAGTACAAATGCAAATAAAGAAAGGTTTTCATAGGCTCATCAAATGCTGAGGATCTCTGCAGTTAACGCTCTTTGTCTTCATATTGTACCTCGGCTTGAGAACTTTTCTTCATATGAGCTCTTAAGATATCCAACTAATCCTTGTTTAACATTTATTTTTTGGACAACTTGTATAAACTTAGCTTAAAAAGTTAAGGGAATAGCCATATCAACACACTGGTCGAGTCAGTATCTCCTTTGTTCTAGCTTAAGGGTCTAGTCAATCACGAACAGTCAATTTATATATATATATANAGACTTGTCTCGACAAAGGTTTTTCGTGTGACGCTTAGTCTCGACTAAGTCAGTTTTTCCCGAACACTCATCGAACTAGGCAACCAAAGAAAGATTTTGTTGGATTAATTATTTAGTTAATTTATGTGATTCGAGTGGTCGGGGAAGCTCAAAGTAGGAGAAAACCATTTTAGAGAGAGAAAAAAAAGGATGTGTGTTATTGATGAATATGAAATATTACAATACAACACACTTCAACTTCACCCTCCTAGTGAAGTCTAGGAGGGTATATATAGGCCTACATACACAAATTGACGGTTTTAGTCAATGTGTTTGTGCCTTATAATATAACTATTGTAATACCAAATATGTTGTAACATTTTCGTGTTAGGGGCGATCCCGATAATCTTCCTCTAATGTAGCCAATTCCTTAAAATTTGTGCTACAAATTGTGGGTCCCTGAGTCCTTCTGAGGTCCCTGACTTATTTCTGTGGGTCCCTGATTCATTTTCTTTTGTATTTTGATGGAGTATTATAGCCAATTGCCTATAAAAATTGTAGCCAAGCTATCCATAAATAAATAAAAGTTTGATCAAAATGGGATGGATGAGGCCAAACACGTAGGCATAAGTATGATCATTTTGATATAAACCCCCTACAGTTAGAACTGAACTTTTTTTTTTTTTTTTTTTTTTTTTTTTTTTTTTTTTTAAATGAATTGTCATTGTCTTTTATAAATTTATACAAGAAAAAAAAAAAAAAGTTTGATCAAAATGGGGTTTCATGGGGGCAAACACGTTAGCATAAGTATGATCATTTTGATATAAACACCCTACACTTAGAACTAAACATTGGCCTTAATGTTCAAAAGTGTTCGGGTGCCACCCCTACACTTAGAATGGAAAAGAGCAATGCTAAAAATCTAAGTGTGAAGTGGGTATCTAATGCAATTCCTAAGCCATTTATTGATAATGAAAAATGCATGCTTTAAGGAAATCATGATATAAATGATCAGAACTGAGGATTCCCCTGATTTAAACGTGCAGATCAGTCGGAGACTGAATGAGTGATGATGGAAAGCAACAACAACAATCATGAAAGTCTTTTCGATCAAAGGGGATCCTCGACATGGAGAAAATACATATAAAAATCATGAAGAAACAAGTGAAAAAAAATCCAAATGTGATGTCATATAATCGTGAAAGCTCATATCTTTCCTGAAATCCAAAGAAAATGTCACAGGAAGATGCAATAATATGACATACATAAAGATTCAAACCCTTTTTAAGCCAAAATTCCTTATTCATTACTACTACTAATATCATATCTTAATCAAAATAAACCTAAGTGTAGCAAGCTACTTATTTAAATTTAAGATAACATGAGTTGCCTCCCGAGAAGCGCTTGTTTTTGTTCGAGTCTCTAGCTTGACTCTAGGGTTACTTAGGGTGTGATTGGTATGGGTTTTGGTTTGATGTGACATTAAAACATTGTTTGGTAAATTTTTAGAAGGAGGAATGGATTGAGGAATGAAAGATTGATTGATAAGTAATTTTGAGGTTTTTTGCAAGTATTAAAATTTTTAGTGGGGCCCACCAACTACTATCCTCTCATCCTTTACATTTCTTTTAGATAATACTAATATTTTTTTATCACAAAATTATTATATAAAATAATTATTACTATTAAATATTTTTTTCTCTTTCCTACATCAAATCCAAATCAAAATCCTAATCCAAATTTAAATCCAAATCCGAATCCGAATCCGAAACCTCTCTACAAACCAAACGCACCCTTAGGTCTTTTAGAAAAATGAAATCTCCCACTTAATGTTAAGTTGGATGGAAATAGCAATACATCGCCACCTTAAGTATGTATGCTACACAATCGGGTAATGGAATTTTAACAAATCTATGTGAATGTCGTACCATTACCCATATCGTCTCAACCGACTGCGTCAAGGAGAAAAATGGGTCAACTTTCCACTTCCCTTAAACGGATACGTGTTTGCCTAATAGGGGGAAGTGGCGTAACTATCTCCAATAATCCTAAGTCAAAATCTAACAGATGGTCATAATCGGTATCAACACAAGGATCAGTGACAACTACATTAGATATGTCCAAAAATCAACACTACTAATAAGGTTTTTAGATTCCTTGGGATTGGAACCGGGTCATCGGCAAGTAAACTTTCAAGTTCTTCTATGTCCCTAAGAGGATTGAAGTCAATATCCCTATCCCCCATTAAAAAGGCGTCTAAATAATCCGCTTGAAGTAAGTCGATCGTTTCAACTTCCAAAACAACTATGAAAAGCGAGGGTGGTGTGTCAATGGACATATTACACTCTATATTTGTACTAACCAATGTCACCTCAGACTCCCTTGGGATTGTGATAAGATCATCAACACTTCATGAATTTTTCATGTTCCCTTGTGGGAATAGTGCTAATATCCTCATCCCCCATTGAGAGGGTATCTAAAGGTTCCATGGTAGAAAGGTGATGCAGGTTTTACCGACCAGGTTTTAATATTTATAAAGTGTCTCATTTACCTAAGGTCTACCTAATGCACTAACGGGCAGTGTACCCGGTCGTGTATGGTATAGCTAGTTGGTAAAGCCGAGGTCGTCCAAAGAGCTACGCGTTTAGATCCTAATTAGAGTCTATGTCACGTTTATCAAAAGGGGGTATAGATTAAAGAGATTAATTAAACTAATAAATGTGAATAAACAGAATATAAAAGTAAATGAGATTAATTCGGTGTGATAACTAGGCATGGTTTTCTAGCAAGCAACTAATGGGAATGATAATTAAGATCTAATTCTCAAACCGTTATAAAGTCGGTAGACTCCTATGGTCAATTTGTCTACCTTATGATCCTAGATTTCTCACCAAGGTAATTGTTAGTTACCAAGGGTCATCTGGTGATCTATTCTCAGTAATAAAAGTAACGGTGTCTATTATTGTTTCGTCTGGGGATTAAATTCATTTCGGATCAGAGGGTTAAATCACCTAGATCTATCTTACACCTTGTCCTATCCAAAACTATTGTAAAGTCGTGGGTTCATCGGTACAAAGATGTAAAAGTCATTAAGTGTCTCTACTAACATGGACAAGTCTAGCGGATGCGGCATGGTCAGATCTTACACCCTCTAATTCCGTTAAGCGTATAACATTGGTAGGTGGTCCTAGGGTTAATTCGCACGTGTATGGTGATATTGCTATCACCAAGTCACATCCCTATCGGCTTGCTTCATAGGGTTAATTCCACAAGCCTCTAAGGAACAACCAACGCTAAACTCTACGGAAACTAGAGTGTCCTAAGACTCGCCATGAAGGTATACAAACAAGACTAACAATAAACTAGGAATAAAGATCAAATAATAAATTGATTAATAATAAATAAATTAGAAATCAATAAATGTAAATTACCAAACGATTAATTAATTAAAGGCTACGCCGTATTTAAATTTATAACTACGCCGTAGTTCAATATATGACTACGCCGTAGTTAATTAATTAAAAGACAAAAGCAATTAAATAGAACACAATAGGCATCACGACAATCATTAAACAAGCAAAATCACAATTGTTGTCAAGAATAATGAAACTGAATAAATAAATGAGTGTCGAGAAATAATACATATCGTGCTAGATAAATGCTTTTGCCTCTTAAAACCTACACCACCAAAGTGCCCTTCTGTCTTCTTTTGGTCTCTACGCCGTAGTCAGAGAAGGGACCACAAGGAAACCCTTCGGTCTTGTATTCTGAACGAGTAGCAGGAACCCGCCGCGTTGAGGCGGGGGTGTTTGCTATATTTTCCAACTATTGTAAGGATGAAGTCGCGACTGGCAGATGGTGCAGTTGTAGAAAACTAAGTACTTATACCACAACTACTGCATATTACACAAAATCGCGTGTTTTAAGCTTAGCGTTCAGGAACAAACATAATTTCAACCTAATCTGCCAGCGTGGCATCTATTACACAAACTACAGTACTGGGTTAAAGTAGGTTACATCCTGGGTTAAAGTAGGTTACATCCTAATACCTGCTGTACATATTACAGGACCAGGTGATTACGTACGTACGCGTGTGCACCAACTGTTGCAATGTATAAGATACCGATTTCAATGGCATATAAAATACACAAAAATAGAACATACCTTTAAAATTATTGTAATACACTGGCACCTTAGTTGGAATGCCACAATACAATACACAGCTTCTATCCTAAACATACTTGTCTGGTTCATCTTCATACACAACCGAACTAAAATGTTGAACTTGGTCGCGTTGGTCCAAAACATATAATCCAGTGGATGTTCTTCACTTCAAACCAATCCATTTCAGCCCCCAAACGCACCCGTCGTAGCCCTTATTTCAGCCCCCAATCCCACACCCACTGACCCATGCTGTCTTCGATGTGGCATTCAGATCATGGGCACTAAAATTTGTAACTCAATTGTCCGATTCCAATGTACTTATCTGTTGAACGGTCTCTAGAGCGGCTTGCAGATCATGTGAACTTACATCTGTAACTAAATTGTGTAATTCTTACTGGTTAGGTTAACAGTCTCTCGAGCGGCTTTGAGATCATGGGTACTTAAATCTGTAACTGAACCATGTAATTCTAGTGGGGTGAAGTTAAGTTATCTACTTCATATTCATCTAAATTAGTTGTGGCAACAGGAATATCCTCTGAACTTATACTTGAATGAACAGGCGGGAAGCCTCCCAGACATATGGAGGTTTTAGCACACTGTTCCTGCCCAGTGGCAAGCTATTGTGAGAAGTAACAATATCATCACACGCACCATTAAGGCAAGCTAAAAAGGTTTATGTGGTTTCTTATGCTCGGCATGATAGTACCTGCAAATGAAAGCAAGATTTTCGTAAGCTCTAACGACAACAAAAATACACTATTCTACTGTCGTTATTTTCTGTTAAAAAAAATACTGTTGTTATTTTATATTCCACCAATATGCAAAAAGTAATGATCAAAAGAAAACTTACGACAATCCAAATTCTCTCAAGACTTTCATCGAACACTTGGCGAGCAAAAACCGTAACATAAACAAACCCACTTCCCAATTCATCTTCAATTTCAAACATTTAACACCGTCTTCAAAGCAACCATATCTATCGTCCTTTGTATTTTCAGACCACAAACATAATCATTTTCCTCCCATCGATTCTCCATTTTCTACCTACGGAGAAAAAAAAGTTGTTATTAACCCATAACCCATATCGAAAATT
>LBNU01004654.1:1865-14365 GCA_014162995.1 Artemisia annua | reverse complement strand
TCCAATTACTAACTACGGCGTAGCTTGGTAGTTTTCTCTGTTACGCCGTAGCTTGGTTGCTTGCTACGGCGTAGTCTTCATTACTTGGGGTATAAATCATCTAACGGTGTAGTTTCATCACTTAACTAGACCGCAGTGTTTATGTCTTCATAATAACTTTAAGCGTAATTCCCATTCTTAAGCCAATAAATCATCAATAACGTACTTTTGCTCATCTTTACCTTGAAACCAAAATAGGAAGAAATAAGAGTATATATTCTTCATATAAATAGAAAAGATGAGCAATTCAAAGGGAAATTAACGCTTAAATCATGGGTAAATTTGATGTTATCAAAAGGCAAGGTGGGGGTGGTGTGTATGCAAGTGACGGAGGTGTGATGTAAGCGGTATTATGATGTCTTAAAAGTTGCTCCTCATAAAAAATCACCTCTGTGTCATCATCACTCTCCTTAGGTTCGTCTAAGCTAATAGGAGGCTCAGGCTCAGGTATTTGATGTCTTTCATGAATCAACTCCAAAATTTGATTAACTTGCTATTGTATAGTGTTAAAATGGTTTTCAAGATCTAACTCATTAGATAACAATTCTAAATCCTGAAGGGGTGACTGATCAATATGGTACTGTGGAGGTTTGTCAAGATAAGGTAATTCATAATTGTTACAAGGGACATGCTAATAGACAAGTGGATTCCTAGTTTGACAATCAGAACTATAGTGAGGACCTCCACAGAACTCACAACAATAAAACTGCTGTGAATAATATGGATATTGGTCAAAACCAAAATTGTGATTGACAAGCATATTCCTCACTTGACAATGAAAACCCTGGTGATACCTGCCTCCACAAAACTCGCATAAGTATGTCTCCATCTGGTGTTGCGTGGACTGGTTGAAGAAGTCAGTTGTTTCATGGTAAAAATAGGAATTTTGGTCATAGACAAACTCGTTTCCCGATTCTACCATGCTACAACCGGGACAATTTCCACCATTATGAGGACCCCACACCACTAACAACCATAAAGGTAAAAAGAAGACATAGTGAGAATTAAAGAATATAGAGAATAAGAGAAAGAATTAAACACTTAAGAGGATAAAGAGGATAAAGAGTATATTTTAAAATGTGTTTTGTTTTTGTTTGTTTTTTTTTCCTTTTTTTTGTTTGTTTAAATAAAAAACTAAGGCACTAGCTCGACTCAACTAACGAAATCATTACACAGACTCCCCGGCGCCATTTTGTTATTGTCATTGATCGTCACCATAAATTATTTATAAAATGGAAAGACTGTACCACCCTAAATATAATAGTATTTTGGTAAGTATAGATCTCCCGAGTATCATTTCGGAGGAGTGGTTTATTTGAGATTCGTTCATTAAGTGTCGTTTGATGCTTAGTAGTCATAAAGGTTTTTTGGTTTTTATAAAAATAAACTGACGCAACTAAGTTATGTAATGAAAAGCTAAAAACTAAACTAGTAGTAAGGGATATGTTTGCCTAGAAATCGGTGGTAAATAGTTAGGATTAAAAGTGTTGGATTAAAAACTCGAACAAGGGATAATTTATTCACACGGTTGCGTATTTCAATCTTAAAACCTATTCACGCACATTAAACCGTTAGTCTATATTCTAGGTTAAGATGTTGACTACTAGAGGGTTTTATCCTTTTCAACGGCTTTTGCCCCTCAAATTAGATACAAACATTCTAAGTACACCATAAGTCGGATGTCTCCCGTTAATGGCTACTAGACTAAGTTTACTAAGCACGCCTTACTTACCTTACCACGAGCTAAAGTTGTCTAGTCAAGAATAAGGCTAAAAAACCGATCAACCAGACCTTTCACAATTTTAGTCAAGGGACAACAAACATAATCTCTAGTCAATAAACAAACCTAAAATACATATTAAATTAACCATCAACAACTTCCAACCGCAATCATAACTACCTAACCACCAATTTCTAAACAAACATACGCAAACTACTCTAACATAATAATAAACAAAAAATAATAGGCAACACTAATAATAATAAAACTAAACATAACAATAAATATAAACATAAACATAAGTAAATAAAAATATAAAGGATAAGATGAAACCCAGAATTAGCTCGAAATGACCCGGAGATAATAACGATCCCACCAACATTAATATACTAATTAAAAATTCAAAAATCAATGAAACAAAATTATAAATAAATCAAAAACCACCAAGTTACAAAATATTGTTCATTTTTATGTAAACTAAGCTTGGGTTATTAAGGTTTAGGATTTATAAATACTTTAGTTAAAATAGATTAGTAAAAAAAAAACATAAGACTTTTAAAACTAAAAAATTAGTAAAATTTAAAATAAATATAAAACTTTCAAAATAAATTCCAAAATTTTTATGAAAACTAAAACTTATTAAAAACTGATTTTTAAAAATAAAACCGGAATTTTGAAAATGGAAGAAAATATTCATAATGATTTAAAAATTAAAACTGCTTTAAAAATACTTTAAATATACCAAACGAAATCTAAAATTTCTAAAAAAAATTTTCTTGGCTATAAAAAGCTGAGAAGAAACAACAGAAAATATAAAAACGCAATTTTCATAAAAATAACAATTTTATAAAAATAAACATAAAAATTGAGAATAAAATCTATTTTAAAAATTACTAAAAAGCAAAACTAAAATTTGTAACAATTTAAACTGAAGGAAATACTTTTCCAAATTTATAAAAATAAAAGACGAATTTTTACGAAAACTTTTTAAACACTAGCAAAGATTTAGGGCCCGTTTGGTATGAGGGTATTGGGAGGTTTAGAATCAAAGAAAATTCAAAACAGTTGTTTGGTATAATTTGTTTCTTTTAAATTAAGGTATTGAATGATATTTGATAGTAGGCTAAATTAGTAGGAATTGGTGATTGATACAAAATGGTCCCACTTGTGCATCAATATCAACCACAAGTTTCAATGGTTTTTGTTTTTAATATTTTTTTTCTCTATTTTATTTTTAACAAATAATAGTTTTATATAATAAATTAATTTATAATTTATATATACTACACATTTTATCTCTCCTCATTTTCTTTCAAGCCTTTTCCAAATCTGAATCCGATTCCAATTCCACTTAAAGACCAAACACACCCTTAGAAGTAAAGGTTAAGAGAGTACAAGAGTTTTAAATAAAACATGACAATAAAAGCTTGAAATTAATAAGAGATGTAAGGAAGTTGACAAAGATTAATACCTTAAATTATAAAAATCTAATACAAAGTTTTACTAATTTGAATAAAGTAAGAACTAAACCTACAAAACTAAAACAAGAAAAAGAACATAAAAAAAGATAGATAGTTCATGATCTTGTTGTCGTTGTGTTTTTAAATCTACATCTCATTCTGAACTTGTTGCCCAAGAAGGAAATAGTGGCACCAAAGTTGGCCACATCGCAGGAGTAATGTGGTAATTTCAGGTAGCCACGCAGGGGCAAAGATGTAATTACGCGCGACCAGATGGTAATTAAAACCGATATGATAGGCCTGGGTTTTGAACCTTGGTCACTACTTTCAATAAACCACTACTGTATCACTAGGCCAATGAAGAACTTGTGTTGATACTTGCAGACTCCATCCTTTTATTGAATATTTGGACTGGGCTGGATTTTTATATTATATTTGAGCTACTCTTCGTTCGGGCTTCTTTTGATCTTTTGCAATTCCGTCCTTTTCTTCGATGCTGCAAATAAAATTACCTACAATATAAATAACAAAATTACATAATATATGCAATGAATTTCACATTTTGTTATTATTTTTAAGCAGTAAATGCAGGTTTTGGACGTTTAAAACTTACATATTCAATAGATTATCACAACTATAAATCCCTTGTGTATTGATGTATTATTTTGCGGATGGTAGGGCAAAAGTTTATGAAAAAAAAAACTAAAAAATAGAAAAAGAAAAAGAAAAAAATATGTGGACTACCCATCCCGTCTTTTATTTTTGTTTGAGTCAAGAGAGAGTCAAGAAAAATACAAAAAGAAGTTAAAGTTAGTGTGTTGAGTCTTGGATTAGCAACGTCGTTTTGTACATGTAACTAAGTTAGATGATTAACTTACCACTAGTAAATATACCATATCCACAAAACAGTGTTTTCCTTACTTTTACGCCTAACGTTACAACCCTTTAAAAGTCATTTTTCATAGTTTATCTTAGGTGCTTACGCCAAAGCGATGGAGGTTTGATCCTTTATCAAGCCTATGGTAATCTATGTGCTATGACTATGACTGGTAGAGAGTGTTTTATTTTTCCCATTTCCATACATGTTATACAACCTATACACCCGAGAGATGAGAGAATCCAAACACTTTATGTGAGGTGCTAGTATATAATTTTCGTGCTTGTTATGACTATTGTAAAATGAGTTATGTTGTAAATAATCTTTAAAGCAATGCTAAATGCCCCCTAATTTGTAAATTGATTAGGATAAAAGCACATTTGATTGAGGACAAAAAAAATCTCAAGTGTAGGGATATTTGATGAGGTGTAAAAACATGCATTTTTAAGGGGCCATTTAACCTCTAAACTCGTACATATTTGATCATTTTTCCCTAAATCGTTTCTACTTGAGTTTTAGGTACTTGGGAAGCAAATGCTGGAAATTGATGTATTTTTGGCTCAATTGAACGAGAAAAATGACCAAGTCACGAAAATGTCTCAGAAAAGGAGTTGGGTCGGCGTCACAAACACAATGTGACGCCGTCACTTAAAGAATCACGAAGATGATCCAGTTATAAAGTATACATGTGACGCTTCAGATGATGGTGACGGCCTAGAGCTGATGTCGTCATGACCTGAACAATGAAGCGTGACGGCATCACAAGCTATAAGGTGACGCCGTCACAACTAAGTACATGCAGTTCTTGAAACCCTAATGATGGCAAGCTGACGGCCTCGCACTTGTAAAGTGTCGCCGTCACAGTTGTATTCCTGTATATATTTTCGTATGATTTTCATTAAAAGTGTAAGATCTTGGAGAGACCACTTGGTGCACGAATTTTTCAGCTATTGTAAGGGTTTTTAGCCCACAAAAACTCTATGTTTTATTGAAGATAAGTTATCCATCATTTAATCATTACAATATGTCTATGTGTTGTGTGATTGTTTGTTTATCTTCTCTTCTATTTAACATGCTAGGCTAAATTTATTAGTGTTTGCTTAGTATTGAATGAAACCTAGTTGTTGATTATTGATTGTATTCTCTTGTTTAATTAGTTGTTATCGCGTTAAGAGTTGGAAAACTGAGTAGATCGATCTTAGGATGCCTGCTTGAACGTCCGACTAAATGCTCCACTATAGTGCAATGGTTGGTTTGTTCGTTGTATTTGTTAGAATTTTAATATCATAACATGTATATATATTTAAACAAGTAAACATCAAAGCATGCAGCGGAAGTATAAGGATCATAATACTTGTAAATTAATTAACTGAAACATAAAGAAAGTGGCTACCTTTTAGCAATCCATGCAATTAGGGTTTATAAAAACCACAAATAAAAGATCAAGTCATAAACCCTAATAAATTAGGGTTTATGAAAATCGACTAGAATAAAGTCGATAAACTTCACCACCAATAATCAAATAGTGTTGATTCCTCTAAGGTTGCTCACACTACACGTCAAGCAAGAACACTAGGATGCTAGTGCTTAATACACAATAAAACAAGCAAACGGTTTTCTTGTTCTTGATAGCCCAAAGCAGATCGAATCCCTTAAGAGAATAACATACTGATCGTATGTATATAGAAGAAAAATTAAACAGTGAATGAAAATAAATATTGCATGTATACATTATCATGCATACATATGAATATAATATCCATACATTCATAATGGGTTCCTTTTCTTATATGTCGAACAGAGAGAAAAAGAATAAAGGGTTTTAAGTTTCATGCGTTAGACGAGTACATCATTATCATATATCGTCTATGATTTATGAACCTAGGGGTGTTTATATAGTCTACTAGAGCACCTCCTCAAGTTCCAAAAATCCGACACTTAACCCCTTCTTTTTTCTTGTTCGACCATATAAATATTTCGTGTATTATTATTTAGTATAATTAACACATCTAATATATTAATTACATTAAATAAAGTTTTCTCG
The DNA here is from genome assembly GCA_014162995.1 of Artemisia annua. NCBI lineage: Eukaryota > Viridiplantae > Streptophyta > Magnoliopsida > Asterales > Asteraceae > Artemisia > Artemisia annua. The sequence continues at coordinate 8,225 of LBNU01004654.1, read as the reverse complement.
AAATGTAAACGTGTGTGCCCCCAATAGGCTCGAGTTCGAAACTGGACATACGTTTATAATATATGTTCACAATCCAACAGCTCCAACTTGGACATATTTTAATAAACGCAATGACATTGGTTAGCGTCTAGCAACACACCAATGCCCCCAGAACAACTTGAGTGTGGTTTCACGAAGCACATTTAATGATTCATCATTATACTTATCCTTTTGTTTCTAATACCACGTTAAATATGAATATGGATGTCAGTCATTTCATAATTTAACTATTCTGTTTCTCGTTTCATCGATTGATCAAGATTACCAAAATCATTGGAATGTATTCCAAATCTCTTTTGGGTGTGGCCACACATACATCTGATCAACCCCACGAGGGGCCCAGTAGTATTATACTTCAAAATAAATTTGAAGGAACAAATTCTTTCTTGACTACAAGCAAAACCCATGAACTTTGCAACACTTCTGAAAACAATTCTTATAACTACCAGTTACGGATAGCGGTAAATTGCTTCACAGAAATGCAGTACATTCATGACAGTTATCTGGTATCTCAAGTCTAAGGATAAATATTCATGATTTACTTAATGACATAGATCCATAAGTACAATCATGGGGTTGGGGATATGTCATATATTCAATTCATTGAATATCATGTGAAATTGGTAAGTCAACGCATCAATATTCTTTCAAGTATATTCTAACCAATACTCAGATTTGTCTTAGTTTAATGATATTCCCATATCATTAATCGACAACAGACTATTTAGAATAACATAAGTTATTCATGGATTTAAACATGCAAATATAGGATACAATTTATTATTAATAAAAACAAACGTATCAAGTACTTTAATTCATTATGAATAATAATTGCTTAACATCCCTTATCCAAATACTAAAATAGATCAATGCATAATAATTCTAGTTAATGAATTATGCGTCAAGTCATGTCAATCATATTTGTTGACAAGGCGTAAATCAACTAACGTTGATCTATAGAAATTTTGAGAATACTTATTTCAAGAATTCAATTAGCAAAATTCTTGTATGTGTATATCCAACTATCTTGATATAGTCACATAATATTTCATAAATGGTGTGACATCCTCAATCACCAACTTATGACAGTCAAACTTTCAGACATTTTAAAGTTTAAAGTATTCTAATTCTTTAATGTATAATGCAACTATGCTCTTAGTTGAGCACAACTAGTTCACATGGCTATTAACAAGGATGAAATCCTTCCATGACTAGTATTGAGTGTCATCTCAATTAAACCAGCATCATTGTATACAAACCACAATATGCTGTTTAAAATTCCGTAAACTTAATATCCATTGTGTAATGTTTGATGCCTTCTAATCTTTCAAGATTTATTGTCGGCTATAACAATTATGCAACAATTTGCCATATTGTTTATTGATGTGCGTAGGATTGCGACCACGCAACAAGTTTTACCTCTCAAGGGATCTTGAGAAGCTTGCAATCCCACCAGGCAGTGTACCTGGTCAGTGTAGTATAGTGTAGTGGTAAGTACGGGGGATTGATCATTCTCTCATAGGGAATAATAGTGTTTCGTTAGGATAGAAAAAACTACTCTAATAGGTCTAAAGGTGAAGGAAGATTATTTTTGTATTTTATATATTTTATGAAAGCAAGTAAAATCTGCGGGTATTGGAGGAGTGGGCGGAATTAGTTGCTAATCAACTACCCAAAAACTAAAAATTGCAATAAAATAAATAACAAGAAAATAAAAGGTTGTGAAAAACTTATATAGAGACAAATGTGTTTACTTAGACTTCCCTTACTCCCTAACTATCTTTTACCGGTTTAATTTGGTGTATGTTACTTGTGTGGATGCGGGTGTATTCCTTAAAAATTCATGGGGTGGCATACATATCTCCCAAATTCTATGAGCTCTTATCTCCTCCTAACAACCATGCGTACACATAATCATAGGGATTGTAAACAGTGGCTCATGCGTTAAATACTACCTTAATAACCTAGTATGCCTTAGTTACATGTTCTTAAGACGTTCAAAGCATGTTACCATATAGGATATTGCCAGTTTTCTTAAGCCTAACATTGATGAAACATTCATCCCAACAAAGTAAAACACACCAATCAACCAATAATTAATAGTTAGGTTTCATTAGTTCTAAGCAAAACACAAGAAAAATCTAGCCTAGCATTAATCGAAAGACAAGCATAAGATATAATTACCAACACATAGACATATTGATTAATTTAAGTGAGGACTTATCTTTAATTGAACATGAAGGATTCAAGGGTGAAAACCCTTGAAAAATACAGCTAAAATCGTCTAGGGTTTATTCCCACNATTAGGGTTCTCGGATGGCCTAGATTTACTTCTGACGCCGTCACCCTTTAAATTGTTCTGGGCCGTCACTCTTTAAGTTAACACCTGAAGGCCTACAATCTTTAACACCTGACGACATCAGGTGAAAACATCTTGTTTTCTTCATAGGGCGTCTAGTGTAATCTGACTTCACTCTTTTGTCAACGTTGGCTAACGGTGTCACCTTGTGACTCTGACGTCGTCAAGTAGGAAATTTAGCTTCTTTTGAGACTTTGTCGTTTTCTTCACTTTTATGCTCCAAAAACGTCCAAATATGCATGTTTTCCAGAATTCTTCTCAAAAGTACCTAAAATGACAAAAGGAACGATTTAGGGCAATATTTGATCATATTTACTCGAATTAGGGCTTAAATGACCCCTTAAAACGGGTACACTTTTCATCTCATCAAATACCCTTACACTTGAGGTTTGCTTGTCCTCAAGCAAATAAGCTTTTATTCCAATCAAAATATGAGTTAGGGGTCATTTAACACGAATATAAAAGTAATTACAACAAATAGTCATTCGACCCTAATCATAATAAGCACGGAAATCATACACTAGCACCTCACAAATAGTGTTTGGATACTCTTATCTCTCAAGTGTCATAGAATTATGTCTCATAAATGAAAACGGAAAATATCTCTCACTACCTGTCATAGCCAATAGATTACCATAGGCTTGGGAGAGGATCAATTACTCCTCCACTAGGCGTAAGCACCTAAGATAAACTATCAAAGAGGGCTTTCAAAAGGGTTGTAACGTAAGGTGTCGGGATATGATAAACACGGTTTGGTTGGAATAAAGGGTATTTAAATGGTGGCGAGTTAACTATCATGATCAAATACATGCACTATACAATGTTGCTAAGCCAAGACTCGACTCAATCTTAAGCTAAAAACAAAATAACAAAAACTTAAAAGAAACATAAAAGAAACGGGATGGTAGTCCGTATGTTTTTTTTACTTTTCTTTTTCTAATTTTTTTGTATTTTTCTTGATTTTTCGATTTTTTTTTTTTACATTCTTACCCTACCATCCAAAATAATACATCATAGGGGCCTCGGTTCTCCCCTTACACTTGAACTTTTACATAACTTTACAATTACTATTCTAATGACTCGAATTAAGATAATTGAAAAACTTGGAGTACTTTTAAAATATTTAGCACATATGGGGGTAATAATGTTGTTCTTCCCCATTACTCCATTACACTAGTACTTTACCCATGAGTCCCAATCGTCCCAAAACAATATGTACAAGGATATGACTCGACTTAGCAACCATGTAATCGATTAGATAATTAACAAAGGGTTTAACAAATGTTGTCACAATAATGCACTAAAGGTGAGTGCATACAAGGTAGGCTAAGGCGATTTGGGTGTACATTTAAGTGGGGTGTAACAAATTCTCACTTTGAGTAAGATGCTCAAAGGTCGAAACGAAAAGATAGGCTCGGAGGGGTGTACTAGGGGTATCGTGTACCAAAAATGGGTACAACGCAAAGGGTGTGGGAGAATTACTTGACCAATGTAGCCAATGTAATTATAACAAAAACACGGGTGTAAAAACAAAGGGTTAATCCTAATGCCTCTTATCATGTAGTAGATCTAACTACACGAATGTAGTCTCACTTGTGGATTTGAGATGGTCCTAACGCAAGTTCTAGAATCTAAGTGCTACCGGTACACACATCATAGCATCAAAGATGGATGCTTTTCCTACCAATTCTAGGGGTGAACCTCACATATTTGGGGTGGAAAATTTTTTAGTGGTACGGTTTTGTGCTAGTCATATAATTTCCTATCCATGAGACGCTTATTAAGACCAAAGTCTCACTTCTAAATGTTGTAAAAAATTTTAAATTGGCGCTAAAATTACCCTAACAAATATTTCTCTCGGTTTTATTACAAATTTACTATCAAACAAACAAAAATCAAGCGCAATTGTATTCTCTAAGGTGCCTTCATTTACCCCCCTTACACTTAAACCGAACATTGTCCCCAATGTTCAAATAGAAGATGTAAAAGTAAATAAAATGAAAGAATGAAATCAAATACTCCCCTGATTCGTTTGATGTGGATAGTGAGGTAACATGGTTAGATCTTCTTCCAAGAAAGATGAACGCTCAAAGCTTCCCTTCCAAAATATAAATCATCTTCTTGTCCAAAATAACCTGTTAACCTGAAAAAAAAAAAAGGCCAACCTCGCATAAAATCGGCGGTATAATCTATAATAGGATATAATGCTTGTGGAATGAATATTTTTGCAGAATTCCTGGAGATTATAAGTTAGAGAATTAACAAAACTTTTTATTTCCGGAAGAAAAACAAAACTTTCAAAAATTGCAGAAAATTATTGCCTGACGCCGTCAGGTTGTAATGCCTGACGCCGTCAGAAATGATCTGACAGAATTCTCATGTTAAGTTTCCGGAAAAATTCTGGAAAAACTAGAGCTTACTTCCTGGAATTCCTGCAAAAATTCATTATGACTCGATACAAGCATTTGACTCAAACAAATACAAATATGTATGTCAATTTACATTGTTATGATTCATGTTCATTCGTTCTTATAAACTGATTTAGATTTCCCTTACACTTAGCTTTTGCAAAATACCTTTATATGTAGTTAAGACAAAGTTAAAAACAAAATAAAACATTTTCACAAGTTAGTTTGAATCATGAATCAATAACAAGAAATATCATACATACAGAAACAAATCAAATAAACAAACAAATAAAACACACAAAGCTTGGGTTGCCTCCCAAGAAGCGCTTTTCTTTATTAACGAGTCTTGTAGCTAGACTCAAAGTCACCCTATCCTACATAGGTGAGTTCCACATCGAGGACATTCTTAGGGTTGATTTTGGTTGGAAGTGTCCTATCGGTGCGTTTGGTTAGGTATGACCTCTCAAACTTCTCTCCATCCGGATCATATAGAGTGATCTTTCTGTGCCACGATCCATCCCCTTCCTTAGGTGGCCTATCCCAATTCCATTTATGTTTATCGCCCTCGCTTTTCCATTTATTCATGGCTAGGTTGATTGGCAAAACTCCTAGGAAGTCGGTCATTTTTCTAATAATTAGGGGGTCTTCAAAGGAATCTAGTTCGGTGTCCCTGGCCAAAAGTTGTTCTACCGTTTGTGTTCGGTTTACAAATTCCTCTTCTAGGTAGAATGGGCGTTGGGGTCCTATAAAGTCTCCTTCTAACCATGGTCCGTATCTAGAGGTCTTTCTATCGGTTGATTCCTCAATGGTGTCGTAGGCATGTTTCTTAACATCATAAACCGACCAAGTTTCCCCTTCTCCTACCGCTATCTTGGATCCCTTGCAATCAATCATAGCACTAGCGGTGGCTAAAAATCCTCTTCCTATCAACAAGGGACACGCAGGGTCGCTTACCATATCGAGGACGTGGATCATCTAACTTCTTAGGTAGTTTGTTTCGAACAAAAGCTGTCCCTTTTTCACCTAATTTGAGCTTCTTTTCATATTTTTCTAAGAGGGCGTAATAGTAGGGGGCTCGTTCTAACACATCAATAACCGGACGTTCAAGGTGGAGTTCCTTGAATTCTTCGTCAAGGTCTTGAGTAGGAGATGTCTCAACTATCTTGTTGACCTATTTGGTGTCGGATACCTTATTCTCATGGTCTTTTTGAGGGATGTGGGTTATTTTGAAACACGTGCTCACGGTGTTGACCGAATAGTATTGTGGGCAAGAACTAGGGGACGAAACCGAAGAAATGGAGTTAACGTTTAGTTTCGGGTTCTTGATCGTGTCGCTCGGGAGGGCGCCCATCTCTCGGTCATTGAAAATCTTCAACAAGGAATCGATTTTTTCGGTCATCTCGCTTTGCCTTTGTGTCACACCCTGAATTTACCAGTAATATGGCAGCGGAATTGAATTCCCGGGTGTAACGATCATGGCATCTCATACAAGGTTACATTGAACGACCTAAAGTGTCGTTTTGTAAATACAACGTTTGATCATTTTATTTAAAA
>LBNU01004650.1:84051-103006 GCA_014162995.1 Artemisia annua | reverse complement strand
TTGAATTTCTTAATTCATTAGATTTCCCTGGGATGCCCCCACAGAATTACCAATTATGCTATTGCGGAACATCAATCCAAGCAAAGGGCTATGTAATGGAACAAGGTTGCTCATCACAGATCTAGGCCAGTTTGTTATTCACGCCAAGGTATTAACAGGTTCAAATATAGGGGATAATGTCATTATACATAGGATTATACTAACATCAACACAGTCCAAGTGGCCATTTATTCTAAAACGGTGACAATTCCCTGTAAGACCATGTTATGCAATGACAATTAACAAAAGTCAGGGCCAATCACTTAATTACGTTGGCCTCTATTTGCCTACTCCCGTGTTCAGCCATGGTCAGCTTTATGTGGCGCTATCTAGAGTTACAAGTCCTGACGGCCTTAAGATACTAATGGTTGAAGAAAAGGACCCGGAACTTAAGAATTGCATGCGTAACATTGTTTTCAAAGAAACATTCAGCAACCTATCGTAGCACATCTATGTAATGTTCAAGCAACAATTATTTATTACTACTTTGTTATTTGCCACAAACAAAGTTATTTTTTATTAATTTGTTACTTTCTGCACCATAGTTCTTTAATGTTACTTTACTGTCTACCTATATTCATTTTCTGTGTTTGTAATGCATTGATTAATGACTTATGGAATAACCTAAAAGCAAAACTGAACACTCATAAATCAGTATTATCAAAAGTTCACATAAATATATAATAAATTGATTTTATGCTTGATTAGCAGTTACATAGCCTTTAATAATTTTAGGACATCTCAAAAGCTTGGGTGGACATTTAAAAAGCAACCTCTATAATCAACCTGCCCATATCAACTTTCTAATTTTCACACAGCAATCATCTATCTACATTCTATACTAATGTCACTCAATAGGGATATCATCTCACACTACTATCACATGCCCTTACACAAAGCTGCAAAGTACTTGGATGTTAGCTTATCTGCATTTAAAATACGTTGTCGATTGGTTGGAATTAAATGTTGGCCATATCGAAAACTTCTCAGTTTAGAAAAGTTGATCAACTATTTCCAGGTTAGCAATCAAAAATGCACACTTTACGTCACATGCATTCACATTCAATTATGATTTTTATAGTACATATGTTATGTGCTCTGTATATTCTGATTTCCAACTTTATTTTCATTATAGCGCAAGATTGGTGGTGCACAAACTAATGAAAAGATGCGAGAGATAATTACAATGCTGCGAGAAGAAAAAAGACAGATACAAGAAAACCCGGAATTACCAATTACAAACAACACAAAACGATTGAGACAAAGGTTTTTTCAGGCTACCCACAGAAAAAAAAAATACCATCAATTTGGAACTCTCATTAGCAACACCAGTAGTAGATGTAGAACCATTGCAGGTTATATATCCTAACAATCGTTCCGGTAATGAAGAAATAGAGTTTGCTTATGGTAGCGACTATGAATACCAAGAATAGGGGAAAGAAACTTGATATGTAAAACCAAGTGGTCAAGTACCTTTTTTTATAAGTATTTTCCCAGAAGTTTTTCTTGCAGTTTGATATGTTAGTTTATAAGATTTTGAGATCAATAAGGCTTAGATACCAAACTGTGCCGTGTGTTGTTTTCTAAGCTTTAGAAAATCATAATCCATATATTGTTATCAAAATACCATTACCCTTCTTGACTACTATTGACACTTATGATGTGTGAGTCCCTTTACTTACAATGCATAACTATTCCATTTGAATTTATAGATTCTAAAAGATACATACAGTAACCAGTTTCCACGTAATATAAAAATCACCAACATTATGCCTATCATTATAATTATGCAAGATTACCATATAACAAAAAAATTGTGTTAAAACTAACCTATGCAATCCGCAAAAAGTGCCATCAATAACTCAAAAGCTTTAACAAAGGAACAAGTTGCGTAATAAGCATCATGAGAAAGGTTTGTGCCATAAAGAAAACTTATTAGCTCATTACAATCAAAATAATCACATAAGGAGTATATAATCAAATAAGCACAAAACGTAGTAGCCAAGACTTAACTATAAACATTAAAACATACAAAAATTAGTATCATACATTCAGACTCATTCTTAACGCATAAACGGCTCTATCAAGAATCACCAGTGTCAAAAAAGCTAAATCATCACCAACAAACCAGCTTTGGCTCAATATTCTTGAACCTGCAAGAATTATAATAACTGATTAGGTTGAAACATTAAAGAATTCCTCTTTTGGCTTTCAATACACCAACATCATCCTAAACAATATTGTAAATATCTTCAATCTCTTCCAAATATGGATTGATAATTAAAACATATACTTGATTTTTCAAATTGAAACAAAACTAACATAATCCAATGTCGTTCATAAATCAAAAAATTACATAAAGTAATTAACTTTCAATAAATTAACACATTTGAAGTCGAATACCTGAAATATTATGCTCAATCAACATAGAATCGAATCGTTTGTCATAGCCCTCAAAAATTTTTGATTGTTTAGTATTTATTTTGATTGATTTTGCCTTAAATTGAAAACCCTAATTATGCTTTTTAGTTCTGGATGTGTGTTTTAACCGAGTGTGAGAGAGACGGGTGTGAGAAAGAAAGTCAAACATACACTACTTTCCCCTTATAAAAAAAAAGAAAACAAAATAAAGAAAAAAAAATGTTAATGATAATAACAAAATATAACTAAAAGCATCACTGATCCTTGATCAGTTACTTCCATTGATATTAAACTTGATACATTAACATGAATACCATAACATTACAACCATTCACATCAAACAGAAACATAACCCAGATACATCCATCAAAACACAAAATAAAAGATCTAAAAGATCCTAATCTTCTTCATCAGATTCTTCTTGCTCAGCATCTTCCAACTTCTCCAACAACTCCTCCTTCTCCTTCAAGCTTTGACGAGACAACAACAACAATTGAGCCAACAGGTCAAGCTTTATGCGATCCTTCATTTGTATTTCTTGGAGGGCATCATAACCAGTTGCTGCCACAACGTTGAAACGAGTAAACGACCTAGCTGCTTCAGTGATTGTTTGTTCTTTTTTGTCAGTCACAATCCTCAACCGACTACTTTCCTCACCAATACGTGCAATGAAACTTTCCTCCTCTGCTTTGTCGTGTGTTATCTGCAACTTGAAAGCATCCGCAAGCTTTCCAGTTTCGGTTGCAGCTTTTAATTCATCGAGGTTGGGTGTGCCGGCCATCTTAAGATTAGGGTTAATGTGAATATGGTTGTGTGTTAATATTAGGGATAAAAATAATTTATCTTGCATTAACAATGTATACGTGTATATATACACGATAATGTGAATTTGTGATAATTATGTATCGTGAATCAAAATTTGCAACAAAAACAACAAAAAGACATTCAAGAGGCATTGAGACATTTAATTTGGGTGTTACCGGAGTCTTTGCAGCTTCTTGCATGCATAAATGGGGAATGCAATTTTAGGAAGATGTAAAACATTCAAATATAACCCCCAAGTTATACATTACATTACCGTAACATCCTAAACTTAGGGAAAAAAAACAAAAAGCTTATAATATAAAAAGCTTCGTTTATTACAAATATCATAAACATAAAAAAAAGACAAAACATTGTAAATTTAAATAACAACAAAAATATTTAAAACAAAGTTACTAACTAAAATCATTCATTTTTTTAGCATTTGATTCTTCCTCACGAACACCGGCTTTAGCTTGATTAAACATATTAACTAACTTTTCAAACAATACACGATGCCTCTCTTGAGTCTAACGTTACTAATAAACACATTGTTAGGTATCTAAATATCAAGACCACTAAAATAAATACAATCCTACTTCTCTAATATAATCATATGCACCAACGTTACGAATAAACACATAATTATTCAACCAACAGACCGTGCATCGCACGGGTTGAATAAAGCCTCGTAACAATAATAAGAGAATATATTAGCTACAATTTAGTGCAGTGAACTCCCAATTGTGGTCCCAATTGTGGTCCCTAGTAATAAACGTAAGCCCAGAAAGCCTGCAGCCAAAACAAACACCACAGGGTCAGGGGCGTAGCTACATGGATTCCTTGGTGGGCCATGGCCCACCCATAGAGATATGTAATAATGTATATTGTACTAGTATTTGTATTAGCCCATTATAAGTTACACAAATTAATGTCATTTTGGCTCAACCAAAGGTAAATTTATATAACAACTATCAGCTAAGTTGTTTACCATCTATCTTATACAAATGATTATCGGTTGTATTATTGTTTTATAGTATATCTCGGCCTACCCTTAAGTGAAATCCTGGCTACGCCACTGCACAGGGTACTAAACAACTTGTTTCTCTCATACTACTCATTGACGAAGGTTACGTAACGCCGAATCATTCATCGAGCATACTCTCGTTTCAGTTTAAAGGTATGCATATCAATTTCAACTAGTTTTTACAATATGCATATAAGGTGTTTGCCATTATTATTATACAAGTTGTTTTGTTGGACATTTAATCATTTGTTTATGTCATAAATTCTGAAAAGTTGCATATTTTAGAGATTAGGCCAATAACTATATCTACATTAATCCCTCATGATAAAAAAGGATACAACTATGTCGTATTATGATATGTTTAGTAATAGTAATGGGGGAACATGGGAAGTCAGTTTAATTTTTTTGGTTGTGCGAACCAAAGCGAATGATGACTGACCTTGGGTGTGCACCTATTGGTAGACGAGAAGTCAGTTTTAGAGCAATGTGTGCACCTATTAGTAGTTTAGTACAAATATCTTTCATAATAGACGAGAAGTCAGTTTTAGAGCAATGCCACAAAAAACTAATAGATTGGGTTTGGAATGCCAAACTTGTGGCTTTTTGTTAATAGACGAGAAGTCAGTTTTAGAGCAATGTGTGCACCTATTAGTACAAATATCTGTAACATTGAGTTGTTCATAATCATATACACTTGTTCCATATCTTTAAATTTTTGAGTTTGGGATCATGCCTTGTTTTGTTACCTTACATATAATGATAGTGTCAATCATAAAAACTACTTTCTATCATAACCCAAGAATTTAAAGTCTTGATTTACTCTCTGTTATGTCTTTATAGGAACCACATCAGTACCTGCATAGATGACTGATGTATTGGTTTTGGAATGCCAAAGATGTGGCCGTACTATGGAGTTTGTTTGCTTTGATGGCTTCTATTACTGCCCTTGTGGCTATCAAGCTGTTGGAATCATGAGCACTGCTGTAGATAATGATGAAAAGATTGTTACCAAAGAGAATGTAGGTGGCTGCGTTCGAAGGCGCGTACATGCTGTTAAAACCGAACAACTCTCCCAATCCCAACCCCCTTCGCAACTTTGGGAGACTTTGCGAACCCAAGGGGATAATGGTGAAGCTTATTACTCAGAAATTAGGATGAGATATGTGATGGGAGTACAAATAATGCTTGAACTGCAGATAAAGGCTTTGGTTGATAAGTTCAACGTGTCCCCCGTAATTCTTGACCTGGTGGAGCCCATTTGGTCAAAATTTGTGGCATCAACGAAGGTATTCACTGATGACTGGACCGATAAGGTTATTAATGAATCACAATCTCAAGTACAAGGTATTTATATACTTTAGTTGTATCTCAGAAAAAAGAAATGCTACTATATTGTGCACCCTGCAATTATGTTGTTGATGTTCCTGGAAATGTAATGCTCGATAAGGATTTTACTATATATTTTTATAATTATATATGCTCTATATGTTGTTTTCTCTAGTGTTAAGGAAAAAAAAAAAGGCTTGTTGCTAAAACAAATGTATGCAATCAGAAAACGATAATTTTCTGTTGTTTTTCTACACTTGCCAGAAGTCTTGGTAGAAGCTGTCTCCTTACTATCGGCTTTTACCTTAGGTAGGGGTATGATCGGTCTACATCCTACCTCCCCCATACCCCGCTCTAGTGGGATTGCGTATTTTTGTTGTTGCTGTTCTATTGATTTTTCAAATAATTTTGACACTTCTATTAATCGGCATACTTATCATATTTCAGGGGAAACTGGAGGTGCTGGGCCTAAGGCTAAACATAAAGCTGAACCTCATAACTTAATGATATGCTACCATTATGTTAGGAAGGCAATACCTTTATGGTACTCATTAGTAATATCTTTCTTGGTGTGTCATTTGGCAAGGGAGCCAATTTTGTCAACAGATATAATCAAGTGGACACTTGAAGGAAAGCTTCCCTATTTTGCTGCTTTTGTTGAAATCGAGGAACAAATTGGACCCCCTACTAATGCCTGTCCACTAAGTTCAAGCCTTATGTTCAGACCCATACATGCTATTACAGTACAAAAGATGGAATCATTAGCAGCTTCTCTTGCTAATTCTATACGATTGGAATTACCTCCAGTCAACTTCTATGCAATTGCCTCCCGTTATCTAAGACAGTTATCTCTTCCAGTTGAGACAATTCTCCCTCATGCTTGCCGTATATACGAGTGGTCTATGCCATCCGAGCTGTGGCTGTCAGCTAACGAGTTTAGGCTTCCTACACGCTCTATTGTACTGTCAATACTTATAGTTTCAATTAGGATTCTTTACAACATACATGGTTTTGGGAAGTGGGAAAAGTCTCTGTCTAGTGACATTAAGAGAAGAGATGAAAAAAAGTCAAAGAAGTTGGATAGATTTACTGATAAAGAAGAAGAGGCGGAATCTGAATGCATTGTGGATATAAATAGTGATGTTGAGCTATCCTCTCCTTCGAATGATCGTGATATTTCAGAGCCTTGTAGCAGTAGCCAGTCAGATGTTTCTCTTACAGAACCTTATAATAAGCTACCAAAACAATCCAGCTTGAATGCAACTGATATTTTACATGTACTTCATTTGAAATACAATGAGCTCATTGATACCAGCGGTAAGCTGTTACTCATTTACAGTTTTTGCTCTTGAAATGCTATTAAATGATTGTAACTTTTATTTGGGCATGAAATATTATTATCTCAATTATTTCAATACATCGAGAGTTGTTTTATATAATTAATGTTGTCTAACCTATAAATTGTTTGTTTTGTGTAGATCATGGTAAGGATTTGGAGAAGTATCTTGAATATTGTAAGGATGTGGTCTTTGCTGAAGTGGAACTCCCGTTCGAGGATCATGAGGAAGATAAGCTAATAGAGATATTTTGGGATTTTTTTCAAAAGAAAGAAGAGGCATGTCTTGTTATTTTTTCTTCAATTTGTGTTAATTGTTCCTTGCAACATATTGCATACACATATCAGGATGTAGACTATTTGTTTAGTCCCAACTATTTGAAGTCTACATAAGATTACCTAAAAGTTATGCACTAAGAAACTCTAAGCGTTAACAAATAATTCGTATGAACACAAGACCAAGTTTTGCTTAAAGTTTATGTATTATATGACTGAGTAAATAATCCTATCTCTCGACGCGTTATCTTCTTCAGCAAGTCTTCATAATACGTTCTAGAATAATCTAGTCTCTTCTAATTCACCTTGCTGTAGAATATCTTGACCTGCACCTTTAAGCTGAGCTAAAAACTGCAAGCTTGATAGTTATTTCTTTAGCTTGCTGAAAAATACTCTTCTCTTCAATCCAACAACTTAAGACTATTAAAATTAAAATAATCTAGACATGCTAAACTAGTCTAATAACACCAACTCTTTGTATCATCAAATTCACAAAGTAGAGGAATTCTGTCAAAATAGAATGACGAACATTTTTCTTAACACTATTGTTCAATTATGTTCTTATTCAACTGAAGAGAATGGTGTGTTTGAACTGAAAAACCACGGTTCTCTTAGCATGTACTTTGTTGATTGGTCTCAATGTTCATAACAACTATATGCGTTATGGCATGTTTGACAATACTATGTTTGGTAATAGAAGGCCATCTTATTTTGAATAGCAGTGCTACGTAGGGATTAGGATGGTTATTAGCATCCAAGTTTGATTGTAGTTTGGGATGTGTATAGATGACACTTGCTATTTAATTTTGGGCAAATAACAAATTTGCCACTTTTTCCTTTTGTAAGCACTAAACTTTTATTTTTCCTAGCTATTGTAGCATCCAACTTTCTTAATTTTCCTATTGTAAGCTTCCAACTTCCTTTAATCATCCTATTGTATGCATCCAACTTCCCTAATTTTTATATTCATAGGCATCCAACATCCTTAATTTTCTTATTGTCACGTCACTTTTTCCCGCTACAGGCCTACAATAGGAAAAATAAAAGTTTAATGCCTACAAAAGGAAAATGTGGCAAGTTTGTTGATTTTTCAGACTATTTACCCTTTAATTTTCTACCAATTTCAACAAGGCAAGCATACTATTCTGATGGCATAGGTGGATGACATTAGATTTAGGAAGGTATGATTATCAAGAAATCGTTGTGATGCTTTATTGGGGACTGGTTTCACCTTACGGGTATTGGGTGGCTCTGTAACTAATGGCATAACTTTCTGTTAGCTCCAAACTGGAAGTTGTTACCAGAACAGGGAAGCTTTTGAAATTTACAAAGAAATGAAAGGTGGTAAAGAAGCTTAAGTAATGTACTTAGGGGTTACACAATTAAATTTTTCATCCTAAGTGTAGTCAATCAGTCACTTCATGTCCAGTCCATACATTATGCATTAGGATGCAATGCAGTTCTTCAAATATTGGAGATATATCTAGGGTTCCTCTACGTTAATCAATATCATTGCTTTTTCCTGAAGAGGTTTACAAGAAAAATGTAAAATTTTTAAATGTATATTGGGACTTGGGAGATTGCCCATCATCATTGTTCTACCACTGGTTACTGTGTATATTTCTAAGTCATGCAAAAGCAACCAGCTGACACATGTTACGTGTTAGATGATTGTGACCAGATATGTATTGCAAGTGCCGAGTAGTACTAGTAGAAAAACTAACAAGGCTATTGTGATAACATGTCATTGATATGGCAAAGAATCAAGACAGTCACAGAAGGACCAAAACACATAGAAGGTGACCGTGACTAATCTTTCGAGAGACCATATTTACGTATTGTGATCACTCACATAAAATGTGGTGTCTCCCGGTAAGCAATTTGGACAAAGCCTGAGGCCCGTCCTTGGCCTGGTCCGAGACCGATCCTAAAAAGCCCGGCTTGATAAGGCTCGGGCCCGGGCCTATATAAGGTCAACTTTCAGTTCAAAGACTAGTCCAAAGCCCGACCTGATACCATTTGTAGTCCGGCCTGGCCCGTTCCTAGGCCCCGTTAAAGCCTGATTCTTGGCCTGTTTTGGACCGGTATATTTCTCGTATGTTTTGTTGCAGCTTTGCTATAATGTAAATTTCTTGTATGTTGTGTTAGAGAGCAAGTTGCTTGATAGTCTAACCAGCCTTATGGAACGGAGTCTGAGGGGCCTGAGCAGCTTAGAGCGGGAGGGGTGTTGCTCCCTTGCGATGTTCTGTAGGGGCACCTTTGGAACAAAATAAGAGTTACAGTCCCGTTCCGTATAAGAATTAACCTAATTCGGCCCTTATAGATATAACTCCTATAGTCCTATGTAATTGTAAACCCGCGATGTGAGAGTCTATATATCAACTTACTACTGTGGCTGTGGACTAGGTCTTTATCATATTCTCGTTCTGTCTATACTCTTTACTCTCTACTCTCTAGTCGGGTTTGTGTACGTGTCTGTGCATGATCATAGAGAGCTTTTGCGATTTACCTAACATGTTCCTCTATGAAGGCTCATATTGACTACAAATACAATTGTAACAAGTTGGGCATTGTCAAGAGTCCAGCTTGAGGAGCATTGAAGGATGTAAGATTTTGTAGATGATTAGTTAATTAGTAGCATGTTTAGTCGGATCTTATCTTTATCTCATATTTTCTGTAAATTCTTGTAAACACGTATTTTTCCCAATAGTAGAAATTAAGATCTTGAAATAAATTATTAAATTGTCTGGTTAGCAGGGACTGGGTTTTGTCCAAATACTTGTATTCTTGCTTTTTAAAATGCCCTTATGAAAGCTCAAATCACTCATCTTTTATTTTTTGGGTAAAGGGTTTATACCCGGTGAAAAATCACTCATCTTTTAGTATATGTAATTCGCATCACTATTATGTTCCTTTATGTGTAAGGAATTTTCGATGCAGTAAACAGTTTTGCATTTCCCTAATTTGTTCTTGGTGATTTATTATAGGAACATAAACCATTTGAGACACTCTCCTCGAGTCCTAGTTGCAGTCCCCACAAGAGACCTCGAGATTTATCCAAAATTAAGACGAACAGGATCAAGAAACCTAAAACGGGCAATATCTCTAAGGATTCGCACAAAGAAAGAGCAATACAGCGAATGATATCAAACATGGAAGAGAACAGATTTTGCTATATCCCTCCTAGAAGCAGAGTCAAAAGATTTGATTACCTTCATTACACAAGAAAAAAGGGTGATGGGACATATGTGTATGCTGCCCATGCTGATTATTACATTTTATTACGTTCTTGTGCAAGAGTGGCTCAATTAGATGTTAGGACTATGCATGCTGCAGTGCTGACTTTTGAGAGGCGATTGAATTGGCTAGAGAAGAACATCGATCACTGCTTAAAAGACACGTGGTCATATGAAGCTTGTGAACTCTGTCATGATGATGCGATTATCCAAAATGTTTCAAATGATGATGAGATGATACAAAATGACATGATTTGACAAAAAAAATGTTTCAATTGATGATTTTGTAGATTTATCTGAGTTATATTTGTGAAGTCTCCTATATTTGTCGAAATTTTGTTGTTTCCGAAGCTCAACATTCATCCCCCATAAGCATGCTAAAACCAATATCTGAAAGAAGGGTTATGCTTTTTACCAACATCTGAAAGATATTCTTGACAAGGGCTGTGCACAGTAAGTGCACATTCAGACTAGGTTGCTGTTTGAAATTGGTTAAGTCATTGCTCATAAATTTTAAACTCGAGATCCTTGTTTGATTCTTGGTCTAGCATCCAATAATAAGTTAGCATCCAGACATAGGGGTTTCTATCTTTCAAACCGAGTTTTCAGAAGTTTTTCACCGATGCGCTGTATGGGGTTTGAGATTGAACTCGTTGGTAATTAGTGAGTACCAAACCAGTTTAGATGAGTCTGGTATTTGAGAGATTCCAAATAAGGGTCTACTACTGGTCTAGTGACTGTTTGAGACAGTGGAAGATGCATTGTTTTTAACAATATGTCCACTACTATCAGAAAACAGAATTCATATATGTACTATCATTAAAATAGTTGTCGTTTTTTGGGAAAAAGAATTCCACGAACCAAATGCTAATAATTAACTTGGCTAGTAAGAATGTAGGATAAATCTACACTTACCGCACCTGCCAATCAGAAACAGTAACAATTTTTATTTCCACACAATGCTAACTTCACATGTGAAGATGTTAATAATAATCCTTACACCAATCTGAACAAAACTGAATCACAAGTTAAGACTAAAAAAAACATAATCCAAAAACAAAATAATGAAATTGCCAAAAAAATAAAAAAAAATAAAAATAATAATAAAAAATCAAATACTCCAGCTCATGCAAGATTCTAACAAAAGGTAAACTGCATTTTCTTTTGAGAGAAAACCAGTCTAAAAAACAAACCATTTATGTTTTAATCACATTCACACCCACTGCTGTTTAGTGTTTTCCATTCTCTCCAACAAGTAACCAATCTCCGCGCTTCAGGGGCGGAGGGAGGAGGTGCTAGCCCCTCCAATCAACTCAATGGTTATATTAAGGTACCATTGTTTAGCCCATAATTTAACATTTAATATACCACGAGCCTTTCCCAACAAAGCGGCTTTTCTACAATATNACATGAAATATCTCCTTTTCTAAGTGGCCACTAAAGTAAAATATATCTAAAATTTGGAGGTAGCCACTTTCTACTTAAATGGTTTTAATATTTCTTTCTTTATCCTTGAAATTACTATTGACTTTGATTTTTTCTCTTGTATCTTCTTTCGTGTGTTAGTTATTTGTTGCTTTACTCTTGACAAATATGAATTGTGCATTAACTTTTGTATATATTTTGTTCATGTTTCTTATTTTAGTTTTGTGTTCAATTTAAAACTATATTAGACTAAAGAGTTCAAGTTATATATAGGGGTGAGCATGGGCCGGTTTGAGATGGTTTTTTTGGCTAAAACCAAACCCGAACTAAAAGTTCGGTTTTAAGTTTTTTAAAACCAAACCCCGCACCAAAAATTCGGTTTGGTTTTTACGGTTTTTTGAGTTTAAAATAACTTTCGCAAACATTTAGCACATGAATTTAGACAAAGTTATATGTCAATGAGGTAAATATGATTATGATGGTATGAGAGTCGTCTCATGGTTATTTGAGGCCTAAAGTGAAAATATGAAATGAGACATTTTTGACAATATATATTTATTTTTTTTTGTTAATTTAAATAATTTAAGAGACTTGTCAATAACTAGTTATATCAGAAATTTGGATATCTGAAATTTGTGATTATGGTTTTATGTCAAACATAATATTTTATCTAAGTTTTTTTAATTTGGATATGTGAAATTTGATGCGTGGTTTTGAAACCTTGCAAAAGGTTTTACCGCTAAAGGGATCTTGAGAGATTTTGCAATCCACCAGACAGTGTACCTCACCGATGTAGTATAGTGTGTGATAGGTACCGGGGGATTGATCGTTCTCTAGGGGAATAGTGTCGTTAGGATTGAAAGCTAGGTCTAAAGGTGAGGGATGATTCTTTTTGTATTTTTTATATTTTATGAACGCAATTAAAATATCGGGTACTGGAATAGTGGGCGAAATTAGTTGCTAGTCAACTAACCCAAAATTACTACTTAAACAATTAAAATAAAAATAACAAGAAAAGTAAATGGTGAACTTCAAATAATGAGAAAAACGTGTTTACTTATATTTCACTACTCCCTTGTTATCTCCTATTGATTTATTGATTTGTTACAATTATTTGGAAGGGTTGCATTCCTTAATACCATTCGTGGGGGTGTGTACGTCCTTCCCCAACCCTATGAGCTTCTACATCTTCTTATGACGACACGTTTAGTATCCTATCATAGCCTCCTTAATAGTCCCTCATGCATTAAACACAACCAATAAAACCGTAGTACACATCCGATTACGTTTCTTAAGACGTTCAAGCTTGTTACCATATAGGAGGTTAGCCATTTTTCTTAAGCCTAACGCGAGTCAATCAACCAAAACAATTAATAATAAATCAACAATCAATAATTAGTAACTAGGTTTCATTAGATCTAAGAAAACACTAAAAAACCTAAGCTAGCATGTTAATGTAAAGAAACGACAAACAATTAATCAAACAACACATAGGCATATTAAATGATTAAAGGAATAACTTATCTTTAATTAATCATGGAAGAAAAGAGGGTTTGAAACCCTAAAATAGCTGAGAAAATCACCCTATGGTTTTTCCCAAAAGTTATAACAAAGTTGCACACTAATGAATGAAAAATCAAAAACTATATATACACTTTACAAGGCTGACGGCGTCAGGTTATAGGTCCTGACGCGTCAGACCGCCGTGTTTATGGTTTTCGGATCGCCTAAAAACACCTCTGACGTTGTCACGTTGTAGATTCCTCTGGGCCGTCTCTCTTTAACTTAACACCTGACGGCCTTGGGGATTTTGTACCTGACACCATCAAGTGTAAACTTGACATTTTCTTCTGGGGCGTCACGTGTTAAAAATCCACCATCTTTGTCATAAGGTGACAGCGTCAGCTCCAAAGCCTGACGCCGTCAGGTGTAAAAACATTACTTTCTTTGGTTTTCTTGTTTTCTTCATTCTTGAGAATAAAAACGTCCGAAAAGCTCCAAAATGCTCCATTTTTCAGAAATCACGTTCCAAGTACCTAAAAAGAGAAAAGGAACGATTTGAAGCAATATTTGATCATAAAATCACGATTTAGGGCTTAAATGACCCCCTAAAAGCGTATCAAATAAATCTTTATCAAAATTTCAGATAACAGGTTTATATATCCGAATATCCAGATATCTATAACATTTGGAAAACTTTTATATGAGTTGCAAAACTCTCCTTTCATAAAACCAAACTTTTTAATAAATTGTGATCAAGTTTTCGGATATCCGAATACGGATAGTTTTTGAACACCCACAACCTAAATCAAGAAATCCTAAAAAGTTTCGGCTTTGTTGCTCTCCCCTAATTATATTCTCGGAAGCATCAAAATAGATAAAGAACTAACCTTATTTTGAGTTTACTATACTTTTTATGCACTAAATATGTTAGAAAATAATTAGGTTTAGCAATGAATTCGCAAGTTTTTGTGATGGTTTATTTGTATAAACTAAAGTTGAAAACCATTCTATTTACACTTTTATTTATTCAGGTTATATAATGAACTCCGGCCTCCATTAAGTACAAATCCTAGCTCCGCCCCTGCTTATAAAAATCCCCTGACTACCCGTATATACTACATTTAGACATATCTCAATCCCATACTTCACCAACTCTTGCACTCATCCCCCGCCTGGTAAGCGGCTGCCGTTAGCCATTTGCATTGTCATGATCAATTCCTTCTTCCTCACGAAAACACATTACTAATATTCTATATCCGAGTTTTTCATACTTAATAATTTACGATCTACCAATGGATAAATATTATCCAACAGTACTGTTCTTTATGGTGGTGATGTTGTCACACATCACCACCACTAGGTCTTTGCCCCCAGCTACCCCAGCATTTCCTTATGATATGGGAGTAAATGCAAGCCTCTTGTTAAAATCATATTCGTAATTTTAATGTTTGGAGTGGTTTTTATCGCGTTTTTATCTTGGTACCTTCTGAGGTGTGCAGAAGATTCTTCGAATCAGAGTCAAAATTGGATTCCGAATCATCACAATCACATGTTGAGATTGATTGGATTTCAGCGTGGGCTAGCTAAATCAGTTATTGATTCATTTTCAATTTTTACGTACTCAGATGTGAAAAATCTGAAGCTAGGAAAAGATTCCTTGGAATGTGCTGTCCACATATCAGAATTTGCGGACAATAAGCAGTTTCGGTTTTTACCACAATGCCATCATGTGTTTTATACCGATTGTATCGATGCGTGGCTAGCTTCAGATACTACGTTTCCAGTGTGCCGCTCAGATCTCACTAAGCCTAATCTCGACTGTGACACTGAGCCGGCATTCAATCAAGAGCTGACTCAGTCTCACATCGAGAACACAATAAATGAAACAAGATCACCAAATAATGACCTAAGTCATTTAGAAGAGGAGCGAGTTATTCCAAATAATTTAAGGGACTTGTCAATAACTAGTTATATCACAAATTTGGATATCTGAAATTTGCGATTATGGTTTTATTGCAGACATAATATTTTATCTAAGTTTTTTTAATTTAGATATGTGAAATTTCAGATAACAGGTTTATATATCCGAATATCCATATATCTATAATATTTGGAAAACTTTTATATGAGTTCCAAAACTCTCCTTTCATAAAACCTAACTTTTTAATAAATTGTGATCAAGTTTTCAGATATCCGAATACGGATAGTTTTTGAACACCCGCAACCTAAATCAAGAAATCCTAAAAAGTTTCGGCTTTGTTGCTCTCCTATAGTTATATAGTAGAAAGCATCAAAATAGATAAAGAACTAACATTATTTTGAGTTTACTATACTTTTTATGCACTAAATATGTTAGAAAATAATAAGGTTTAGTAATGAATTCGCAAGTTTTTGTGATGGTTTATTTGTATAAACTAAAGTTGGAAACCATTCTATTTACACTTTGATTTATTCGGGTTATATAATGAACTTTGGTCTCCCTTAAGTGCAAATTGGCTCCGCCCCTGCTCCGCTTGCATTCTCATCTTTATGTTTTTATGTTTTTATTGACACATTCATGGAATTTAGACGAGTTTCATCATATTAAAGCCATTTTTGACTTTTATTTATCAATATAAATGCTAAAATATTGCAAATAAGTAGAATGACGCACTTTCATTTAAGGGTGAGCATTCCTACCGTTTGGACTGGACCGACCGACAAAACCGATCGGACCGACCGAAGGACCAACGGTCCGGTCTCGGTCTGGGATTTTTCATTAATTCGGTCTTTGGTCCGGTCGGTCCGGTCCGGACCGACCAAAAAACCGAAAAAACTTGCCAAAATCTTGTCTAATTGGACCGAACCGACCGAAGACCGACCGGACTGACCACATTCGGTGCGGTCTCGGTCTATGGTTTTTCCCTAACTCGGTCTTCGGTCCGGTCCGGTCTTGGCCGGTCCGGTCCGGTTTTTTTACCGTGATCACCCCTACTTTCATTAATCCAATTGAGTTTTTCAATATCTCTTTGGGCAAATTCTTTCGAAATGAATCATACTTGCCACAAATATTACTTTCGTGTACTAAACAAATATTTTTCCTTATATGGGTATTAAACTTTCATTTTTTGGTCTTTTTGATATACTTTGTGACATTTTTACCCCTCAAATTATTAAAAATCCAGGGGCAAGAATGTCACAAAGTACATCAAAAAGACCGAAAAATGAAAGTTCAATACCCATATAAAGAAAAAAAATTGTTCAGTACACGAAAGTAACATTTGTGTCAAGTAGAGTACATTAATAGGTATTTTGCCCTATCTCTTTTTTCATTTTTTAGAAACCTCTTATATTATACAAGAGATCTTAGTGTTGTCACGTCACACATAAAAGAGACTAAAATTTAAACATTTTTGTTAAAAACTTTAGATAGCTTTACATAATTAAAAAAAATAATGACAAGAAAAACAGTTAAGACATATACTGATATACAACAGAAAGAAATAACACTATAATTTTGTGTTTCGTTTTTTACTTTTTGCAATATTATAATTTTATTTTTAACTAATTCTTTAATGGGGCAATTGCATATATACCCACTAAAATTTACATATTTACATATTTACATATATACTCAGAACATAAACATACTTAACGTGTATTGTAAATCATGCATTGAAAACTTGTATTTTTAACTAATGACCGTTTGGACTAGACCGACCGACAAAACCGATCGGACCGACCGAAGGACCAACGGTCCGGTCTCGGTCTGGGATTTTTCATTAATTCGGTCGTCGGTCCGGTCGGTCCACCGAAAAAACTTGCCAAAATCTTGTCTAATTGGACCGAACCGACCGAAGACCGACCGGACCGACCACATTCGGTGCGGTCTCGGTCTATGGTTTTTCCCTAACTCGGTCTTCGGTCCGGTCCGGTCTTGGCCGGTCCGGTCCGGTTTTTTTACCGTGATCACCCCTACTTTCATTAATCCAATTGAGTTTTTCAATATCTCTTTGGGCAAATTCTTTCGAAATGAATCATACTTGCCACAAATATTACTTTCGTGTACTAAACAAATATTTTTCCTTATATGGGTATTAAACTTTCATTTTTTGGTCTTTTTGATATACTTTGTGACGTTTTTACCCCTCAAATTATTAAAAATCCAGGGGCAAGAATGTCNTCCTTGTCCCCCTACACCTCCACAACCCACCAAAGTTCTTTAATTGCTCTCAAATCACCTCAACTGTTTAAACAGTCTTTTGGCGCCAAAATTCCACATGGACGGTTTTGATGAATTCTAAGGATCTGATGGTCAAAAAGAGGTGGGAAAGATTCAGAGGTCGACAAGGAACAATAAGAGTCTATAAAGAAGAGAAGAAAAGCATTATTGTAAAATATCTAGTTTTAAAATTCAGTTAATGTATTTCGATTTAGCTTGTTTCTTAAATTCTGCTTGTAAAACTCAGTTTAAAAGTTATAATAAGTATTCTCAGTATGTTTTGAATGTTTATCAATATCAAGTTCAAGGTTTTTAATATCAATTCAGTTTATGCTAGATTTTTGGTAAAATTCTCAAGTTGTATGAATGTTGGTATTAGTGGATTATAAGGACTCTATTAGGCTCATATAAGCTCTGACAAAGCTTTTAAAAGCTTTTAGATACTTAAAAATCAGTCTAGAGTAATAACTCAAAAATACTCAAAAATACCAAAAAAATATTGAAAAATAAAAAGTTGTGAGTTCATCATGAAGAAGGTTGGAGCAGGGTGAATACTGGATTGCCCTGGGTTATAGTGCTTTGTGGAAAGCTATAGGGTGTGATCTTGGTCCTTGTTCTCAGTTCTAAAGGGTGCTTTTCATTTGTAAGACATTTTCTTAATTTATAGCATTTTGTTATTTCTTTGGTTTTTTCTGTTATTGTCACTTTTACATGCTCATATAATATATCCTAGACATAATCAATAATAAAATAGTCACTTTGTTCTTTGTTAATCTTATTTGCTAAAAATTCCATTTTGACAGTTAAAAAAGGCATAATTATAATTTAGGTGTTTCATGTTGATATTATGGATGTTCTGTGCTTCTATGATCTTAAGTGATGATGTTGTAACCATTTAAATCAGTGCTAAGGTTTATAATCATCACTTGCTTTGAAATTCATTAAATCTGTTTCATTAAAGAGTGTTTGGTTCAGTAGGTTACTCTGTACTCTAGTGTGTTTGAGTTGTTTTATCTAAGTGTTGCAAGTTACATTAGGTCTAGATAACTCAAATTGGTCATAAAACTCAGTGGTTTTTAACAAGAAAGTCAAAATCATGGTTAATCTCTTTTGATGATTCACTGTTAGAAATTTAGTGAACAAGCTCATCCAAATCAATTCATTAGTTGTTGTTATTGCTTAATATAATCTCATTACAGCTTAATATAACATAATAAGTAAGTAGGATTAATCTAAAGTTCATAATAGTCAAACTCTTAGTGTATTCAGAAAAGTCAAAAGTTCATAAAAATAATTTTTGAATAAAATAAATAATTTCCTGTAGGTTTCTAGAGTAATAATCAAAAATAACTCAAAAAATACCC
>LBNU01004650.1:61047-79871 GCA_014162995.1 Artemisia annua | reverse complement strand
ATGGGATAGGGAATGCTTCAAGGTTATGATAGTATAAATACATGGCCTCATGTATTCATTCAATCATCCCTTGGTTCCATAGCAACCAAATCACTTCTTTCTTCTCATTCTTTTGTGTCTAATCGATCCTTTGATTGATAGGACCAATAGTTTAAAGTTTGTTTCGTGAATTAAGAACCTAGCTTTTCTTATTGAAACGCTAATAGTACGTGTGTACAAGAACGGAGTGTTGGCATACTTTTGCTAACGGTGATCTTGCCCTATTCGATTTTCCCTAAATCGATCCACACATAAACCCTAATTAGGGTTTATAAGTTCTTGTTCCATTGATTTCTTGTTCTTGCTAGAAATCACAAAGGTACGCATCCTTTTATATTCGGTTAATTTAATTACTTGTATTTGGTCTATTTCCGCTGCGTACTCTTTGATGTTTATGTGTTTAAGTTTTTATATTATTCACATATTCCAACAGTGGCATCAAGAGCCGTTAATACGTTGTAATTAATTACCGAAACCCATAAAATTGAATCGTTATGATTATTACATGCTTGGTGTTCTTATGTTTTTTTTTCAATTTTTCATAAACCCTAGATTTTTTTAATTGTCGATTTATATTTTCTTTTTTACATATAAATTTCGAATTTTTTTTATTTGAAAAGAAAATTAGGGTTTTATGAATTATTGTTATAAAACTTGTAGAAACCCTAGGTTGCGTGTAATATTTATGTGTAAATATAAATGGATATTGGTGTTATGCCGTTTTGGTTGTGTTCCTTAATTGACATGATTATATGTTATAATATGTGCAATGTGGGCATCCATGACAAACCATGCATGTGTTGTCATGGATTAATGGTGATTTGTAAAATTGTTCCGTGTTATGATGATTTCATGCTTAATTATGCGATTTAATTATAATTGTTACGTTTTTTAGTAAATATTATGACTATAAAGATTACTAAAATTTAATTAATTATAAAATTAGGGAAGACCCTATTAAAATCAATTGTGTGTTTTAAATTGATTTAATTTGCATGTCCATTATTGTTGTTGTTGTTTGTCTATTTTATTTAAATTACTTTTGTTTTTATATGTTTGGTGACATGATAGTAAGCAAAGGGTAATTTCATAAATAAAATATTAAACGGACTTAATAATGGTGAAATCAAGTTTCGAGCTTTAAATCATGAATTTTAGTTGATTGATGCAACTGTAAATAGTGTGTGAAAGGCGGACCGAAGGTTGCCATACAACGTACTTGTAGAGAGGGGTTTTTAAAGCTCATGCACCTACCGGTTCTCTACAACTGCCTGTGTGCCGACTCTAGACTTACCTATATCACTATTTACGAAGCATCTTAAGGCAATGTTGTAATTTGCTCACCGCCTCAATTAAAATGTCATTGATTTTGCTTGTAAAGAAACTAATGAGTAAAGTTTTTTACATGAAACATATGCTACAAGATGAATGCATGACATCTTTGTACATATATTTTGGTTACACACATCAAATTTACTACCCTTAAAATTTAAGTTATATGCCATCCAATGAAACGGAAACACCTAAAATTGGGTCTACGTCAGGGCGTAACCTGGCTAGATTGCAATGGAAGGGCAAATTACATGATTTCATCACTAGCAGATCAACTGGTGTGGTGGAATTATGTAAGTTTGCTATTTCTTAAGTTGGTTAACTTAATTGACTTGATAGCGGGTTCTGATCACTCAAGGCATAAGAAGATGGGGATAAAACATGCTTACATTGCAACTGCGGTTGGCAAATATGTAAATCCCATCGATTCTAGGAATTGCAATTGAATATTGGCAATTGAGGTTCGACTCGTACCTTATTAAATACCGTCATCACTAGCAGATCAACTGATGTGATGAACCTATGTCAATTTGGATCCTAGTTTTTCAGTGAAAATCAAATGGTTATATGATTATGAACCATGGGTATTTAATTTTCTTGAAAATTTAATTATCAAAAATACTGAAATTGAATTTTGTAATTCTTTTTAATGTATTAATGCAAAATTAAAGCCGTAAACGTGGTTTGGTCTTAAATTGGTAAATTGATCTAATTCTGCTTTCAAACATAATGTTTGATTGAGAAAAAATTTACTGAAAAGACACAAAGTCTGTTTTCCATGAGAGAAGAATAAGACTCAATTCTATCCCTTTTCATGATTGAGAAAGATATGATAGGAACATTAGAATTGTCTACATACTAATATATAACTCATAGCAATCTTTCACACTTAAGAGTATTGCACATCCTATTTTCCATAAGAAATTCCATTACCCTAATTTGGTGAATGAATTCTTCTATAACAAACATGACATTTGGTTAAATGGAGAATATGATTTATTAGAAGATAGACAGATTACCGCAAAATTGGTAAAATACAAAGCTAGTATTTTATCTAGTTGTTGTGCTTTAAAGGTGCTACATACCATTATGGGGATGGTAGGCCTATTAAGGAAGAAGCTGCATGCCCAAAATTCTTCAAGTTAATATCATGATGGATAATCCATCATATACATAGTAGAATACACATTTTAGAACCTGAGTAATTATTACGTATGGGTTTTTCTAAATGTGTAGGAAAGTAAAAACGAGTAAATTGTTTTCTCTGGTTATGAAACACGCACAATGTTGTCAAATCCAGTGGGAGCGTTGTGTTGTGTTACTGAATATGGAGTTATTGTTATGTTCTCTAATTCAGTGGGAGCTACAAGATTTAATTTCTGTGTAGTAGCCCAGATTATCTTCAAGATAATTACTTTCCAATTGTAGACACTCATGTTCTTAGGATAGCCATATGTGTTTCCTGATAAGACAAAGTAGTCCTACATCTACTTAATGACACAAATCATATTGAAACACATAAACAAACATATGTTGTGTTGTTTATATACTACATGATATTGTTCAATGCACAAGTGGGAGAGTTGTTTATTGTGTGCAAAGGAACAATACATAGAAATATGATTAAAGGATTCTCTTAATTGCAAGGTAAGAGATCTATGTTCTAATAGGACTTATACATTTTATGTGTAAAGGTATCTTATGTAGAACATGTGTCAAGATTATTATAAAGACTACTTTTATGTCTTATGATATTCAGATTAAAAGAAACACTTGAAATTACAATTTACGTCAGGGTGTAACCTGGCTAGATTGCAATGGAAAGGTAAACTACATGTTTTCATTACTAGTAGATCAACTGATGTAGTTGAATTATGTGAGTTTGCAGTTTCTTAAATTGGATAATTCATAAAATGACATAAGTAAATGGAGTAGTAAATTAACTTGAAATTACTATTGAAACCAAGTGGTGGTGTTCACAAATACTTTAGTTATATATGTTTATATCTTCTTATAAACATGAAGTTTGTTAACTATTACAAGACTTATAATAAAGTAAGACGTTAAACTTGTTATGTTTTAAACAAGAAACCATTGAATTGATCAATGATTCATAACGTATAGTGGGAATATAACAGTTTATGTCTTCTTAAGACATGAACATGAAGTAACTTGTTCAAAAGTACTTATGTTATATAGCATGCAATTGGCTTGGAAATTCTATTATACCATTAAGTTAATTTAGTTGGTAAATAGATAAGCCAAAAGGAGTATAAAGTTATCTTACATATTGTAAGTTTGTCACACAATATTAAGTTCTAATGAAACATCACATGTTGGTGGTGTGTTCAGTTAGGAAAAATCAAACTCTTGTTATATTGTTTGATTAAAAGATAAATATGACTTCTTTTCTTCCAAAAGTTATCAAGGTTAGAAAATTGAGTATGGATTGTATATACTCAATAAGACTCCAACCTAGAAGATTAAATAAGACATTATGGAATGTGATGAATCACATTAAAGTCTTAATATGATGTCCTGATTTTGTTAATAAGTAGTTTTAACAAACAAGAGTCAGGAACTGTAAAATGTTTTGTAATATCCCACAAGAGAACGATTAAGTGTTGCTCAACTTGCTAAAGTATTTATAGATAAATTACTAAAGGCAAGTGGGAGTTTTATCTTGAAAAGATAAAATTACAAGATACATAATCTTCTAAAACTACACTAGTGAAAATCATGATGAGGCTTGAAATGTAAAGGTTAAACCTCAACATGATGAAATTCTCATTCATAGATCCGTAGGGATGTCTCAGATATTTGATTGATATGCTGAGTAATATGAATTACAGGATCAAAGTAAGCCTGTTAATCATAATGATGCATTATGGTAAATTGCTCATACTATGAATGTTAAGATGTTGTCCATAAAGATAAGTCAACTTTGAAAACCTTGGTTTATCTTTATGAAGATGAGTTTCTTCAAGAGAAGGAAAACCCTAGAGGTTTAAATCTTCATGTAATGAATCATATGGACGAAATTGTATACATATTTTAATGTATGTCTTATGACAAGATTATTAATCATACTTAAATAATTAACTATGATTGAATACTCTTTCCTGAGCGCATTAAAGATACAAAGATGGTAATTGTCATATTCATTTTTATGAATATGGAATTTTACAATGAATTATAAAGTTCTTTCTTGTATAATTACTTAAGCGAGGACGATAAGTAATTAAGAGTTTATGAATTCATGTAACCTTTGGAAGTATACAAAATGCAAGGATCCAAGTATGGATAGATGCAATGATGCATGCATCAAGGAGAGAAATCTTATATTTAAATATTAAATCCATGTTTTGATTTATGATTTAAAATATGATAACTCCTAAGTAATTCTGAAAGTTAGTGGGAGTATTATGTTTACTTACTTAAATCATATATGTTGTATAACATAAAGAAAGTAACATTCTATATAAGTTAAGTGTTAAGTCATAACTTGGAATGAAACTTTACTTGAAAGATTTAATAAGTAAAGCATACAACCTTTAATATATATGTTTATTAATATAAACATGTGCGGTAAATGAATCTAATAGAACATGATATATCATTTAGAAAGTTTAAATGGATATGTAGTACATGAATGAAATTTAAGTTGGACACAAGGATTTTTCATGTACATCATGTTGTTGTTATATCATGCTTTGATTAAAGATGATTTGACAACATTGATATCTAATTGAAAGATATTAGATAAGTTGTGTAATAAATATTCTAAATGAATATATTTGGATATAGAATCACATCCTCAGCCTGGAACAATTTCTAGATTCTATAGATGAACAATTTGTCAATTGTCATAGCCTACAAACTTGGAAGTTTGGAAGGCATAAAACATTACACATTAAAGTTTACGGAAAAAGAGCATATTGTTGTTTGCATACAATGATGCTAATTAAATTAAGATGACACTCAATACTAGTCATGGAAGGATATTATCCTTGGTAATAGCCATGTATACTAGTTATGCTTAACTAAAAGCATAGTTGCATTATACATTAAAGAATAAGAATACTTTAAACTTTATAAAAGTTTAATTATCATAAATTGGATGTTGAGGATGTCACACATTTTATGATGTATTATGTGGTTATATCAAATTATTTGAATGCACATATACAAGAACTTCACTAATTGAATTCTTGAAATAAGTATTCTCAAAATTCCGATAGATCAAAGTTAGTTGAATTATGCCTTGTCAACAAGTATGTCATTACTTGAGGCATAATTGTCAACAAGTATGATTGGTATTACTTGAGACAAAATTCATTAACGAGAATTTTCATGCATTGATCTATTTAGTATTTGGATAAAGGGATGTTAAGCAATTATTATTTAACAATGAATTAAAGTACTGAGTACGTTTGTTTTCATTAATAATAGATTGTATCTCATATTTGCATGTTTAATCCATGAATAACTTATGTTATGTTATTCTAAATAGTCCGTTGTCAATTAATGATATGGGAGTATTATTGAACTAAGACAAATCTGAGTTTTGATATAATATACTTAAAGTATATTGATGCGTAGACATGCCAAATTCACATGATATTCAATAAATGATAAATTGAATATAGGACAAAATCCCAATTACATGATTATACTTATGGATGTAGTCATTATAGTAAATCATGAATATTTATCCTCAGACTTGAGATACCAGGTAACTACTGTGGATGTAGCTCATTTTCTGTGAGATAGTCTAACGCTATCCGTAACTGGTAGTTATAAGGATTATTTTCAGAGGTGATGCGAAGTTCATAGGTTATGCTTGTAGTCAACACAGGATTTGTTTCCTTCAAATTTGTTTTGAAGTTTAATACTGTTGGGCCCCTCGTAGGGTTGACAAGATGTTTGCATGGCCATGCCCAAGGTCTATCTGAAATACGTTCAGATGAATTGGTAATCTTGCTCAATCATAAATAACGAGAAACAGAATAGTTAATTATGGAATGACTTAGATCCATATCCATATTAACGTAGTATTAGAAACAAAAGGATAAATATGATGATGAATCATCAAATGTGGTTTTTTCCAGGAAACCATACTCGTGATCGTTCTGGGGACATTGGCGTGTTATGCTAGACTAACCATTGTCATTATTACATTAATGTATATCCGAGTGGGAGCTGTTAGATTTAGCGGATAAAAATTAATGAATATGTCCGGATTCGAACTCGAGACTTCGGGATTGCACACTTTACGTATGAGTTTCAATTAATTAATAATTATTGTTTTAGTGACGAATAATTATTGAATTCACGAAATAAGCACTTAACGGTACCTTACGACCGTTAGATGAAAGTTAAAGTGAAAAAGAAGCCAAGAAGGATCTAGAAACCCTTCCTTGGGCTTATGTTTGGCCGATCCCACATCGCCATGGGATAGGGAATGCTTCAAGGTTATGATAGTATAAATACATGGCCTCATGTATTCATTCAATCATCCCTTGGTTCCATAGCAACCAAATCACTTCTTTCTTCTCATTCTTTTGTGTCTAATCGATCCTTTGATTGATAGGACCAATAGTTTAAAGTTTGTTTCGTGAATTAAGAACCTAGCTTTTCTTATTGAAACGCTAATAGTACGTGTGTACAAGAACGGAGTGTTGGCATACTTTTGCTAACGGTGATCTTGCCCTATTCGATTTTCCCTAAATCGATCCACACATAAACCCTAATTAGGGTTTATAAGTTCTTGTTCCATTGATTTATTGTTCTTGCTAGAAATCACAAAGGTACGTATCCTTTTATATTCGGTTAATTTAATTACTTGTATTTGATCTATTTCCGCTGCGTACTCTTTGATGTTTATGTGTTTAAGTTTTTATATTATACACATATTCCAACAGAATTTTCATATATGCTTAAAACATTAGAATTTCATATTTCTTCGACACATGTTTTAAACAACATACTTATGCATTGAAAAGTTATAATTTGAGTAAATATGTATTTATGATGTTTCTTTTGGTTATATACGAATTTTCATATTTATTTTATGTCGAAGTTGACTATTTTTATGTCATTTTTTTAACTAAAACATGATCAACAATATAATCGAGATCCATGAAGTTCATGAATTTGTAATTGGATCTGAATCATTTAATTTGACTTGATGTTATGACGTTACGTGAATCATATATTCCTCATAAATCAGATTGCATATTAGGTGTACAATAGATTTGTTTTTTAAGAAAAAGTTGTATCTTAATCGGTAAACATATTAACATCACTAGACATGGCTTCAAATTGTGGTTTCTATACCCGAAAATTAATGCGTGAAGTTATAATAGCTGAGATAATTGTCAAGTTTACAATTTTCTTCTATTTTTATGTAAAAAGAACATTGTTTGTCTATCGTATAGTTACAATAAGAGTCATAACAACAAGTAATTGATGTGTATGAAAAATTGGTTGTTATAGGTTGATAAACTGTAAAAAAAAAGGTTATCATATATTGCTAAACTGAGATGCGTTGAGATATTGAAGCTAAATTTTGCTTTGGGGCTGGTATCCGATGCAAATTATTTTTTTCATGTTGTTACCCGCCTTTTGGATATTATGCGCTAAAATCTTATGCTACATTGCTACATGCTACAACAAAGGAAGTATTGCTAGCCCCATTACCGTCGAGCATGTTATTAAGTTTTGTCGTAAAAATATGTAGTAAACATGTGACTGAGAATGTATATGCATAGAGAGACATATTAAGCAAGTAGTAAATGTGATATTGAATGCTCGAAACTTAAGATGGGTCTATGGGTCCAATTTGTTTATAGCGTTTTATGTTACGTATCGTATAACATTCGGTCAATTGGTCGTCTCAACCAGATGATGCTTATCTTTTGACGAACATCAATGTTTTCATAGCCAACTTAAGGCTTCTCAAGCTAAAATGTCGGAGTCCAACCCCGTAACGATAACAATTTGGATTAAATATATGTTGGGTTTTAAACGATAAAATACGTGCATTATTAATATGGTCATGTCGATGTAACTTACAAGCTAAATGCATGTTTAGCAACAAGAGTTTATAAGCGTTTTGGAACAACTAACAAATAGTGATAAGCCGTTTTAGTACAAAGCTTGTTTGTCAAAAACCAATTAGTGATTGATTTTTTTGTAACCACTCTCGTACCAGGTCATGCCCTTCTCAGATATTCGCGTTTGTGTGTCTCTCATAGTCATATATGAGATGGTATATCTTAACCGTTATTGACAGTTGAGAAACAGTTATCTCACACCTGTATTTGACACAACCTAAGAGGCCTTCCCTGGCCAGGTACGGCTTGGGAATGTGGTTGGTCCTATCGAGTCTTGACAATGGACCTTGTTTAGATGTTTATAATGGGCTTGGACTTAGGCGTGTAATTAATTGGCTTGGGACATTGGTATTGATACACTATCGTCTAACTATGATCCTAATGACCGTGAAAAGGTTCGATGAGCATACTTGTTGAGAGGTCCTAATCAACCTAGTGGTCATAAGTCTCCTTATAAGACTATTGGCAAGAAAAAAGAGATGCAACTTATTGCTTACTTTTTTAATCAACCTAGTGGTCATAAGTTTCCTTAATATTATTTGGTTTAAACCAATGTTGCAAAAATCGTAAATCGGTCCCGAGGCGGTCTAGGGCCGTGTAGCGATTTTTGGCCGATTAATCGCCGATTCCAAGGTCCAAGGCCGATTAATCGGCCAATTTCCTTGTAATTTGCTCCAAGTTCTAGGGCCGTTCAGCGATTAATCGCCGATTACAAGCACTACAAGAATTCAGGCGAATAGCCACGGACAAATTTTGTGGGTAAAAGGGCCAAATTCATGGGTAACTGATGAATACCCATGAATCTGTTTTAATGGGGAAAACCTTCGAGGGTAATTGACTAGCCACGATTTTTTTGACATATGGGTAATGTTAACCACGACATTGTTTGTGGGTATTTTCATTCAATCCGCGGGTAAATGTTGCACGGGATTTTCCAAGCTACCACGAAAATACCCACAGTTTTCATGCGGGTAATCTATGGGTATATTTAGCCAGCACATAATCCGTGGGTGTGTTCATTAAATCGGTGGTAAAATGTTTCATGGGATTTTTTACATTACCGCAAAAATACTCACAAAAGTTTTGAGGGTAATTCAAGGGTACACATAACCCACGATATAGTCGTGTGTAAATATCCAATGGTAAAAATTTCCGTTTTACCCATGATAATTTATGCGTACACTTAACCACGGATATTTAAGTGTGAAAAGGCCAAGGGTAATATTAGAAGTTTACCCACAATAATTGGTAGGAAAGCAAAGGGTAATATTAGAAGTTTACCCACAATAATTGGTGGGCAATTTTAACCACGAAAAGTACCGGTAAAACTTGTGGGAATTTTTCGATAAACAATTTGATTGAAATTAATATGAAATATCTGTCACAAATTTTGAAAGAGCTGTAAAATAAATTAAGTAGACAATTTAAAAAACATAAACCAACTTTATTAATCTTAACATAAACATAAAACATCCGAAAGGAACCAACAACCTAAATTATCCAAAATAAATCCAAACATCAACCTAAGATATGCAAACCAAAATAGACCTGAACCTAAAATACTAGACAAACAGAAAACAAATTAACTCATGTTTCTTGATGCCCTAAGGCTGTGATGATCATCTTACTAGACTTCATGCTCCTCGGAGTTTCTAGTGTTTTGGTTTTGAGTTCCCCCCACAGTATCTTCTTCATTGTTGTCTTCAGTGTCACTCTCAGTACTTGGGACAGGAATATTAAGATGACTACAGTGCTCAAGAATTTGTTGTTGTTTACCGATCTTGTGAGTCATCTTTCTCTCCATTTCCAGATACTTGTTCTCCAAAGGTTCATGTGGCATATAAGTTGCTGAAGTTCTAGTGGCGGGATTCGGATAATAAGCAAATGCTTATGAGCCAAGACCATACACTTTTCTTTTCTTCACACCTCCGACCGCCTCATAATAAAGTTCCGATTCATTCACCAATTGGGATGACACGCCTTCAGCATGATTTGCCTCACGTGCTTCCCTCAATCGCAACACATTATCCTGTTATTATATAAATGTGAAAATGAGTGATTATATACTAAATGAAAATGTTATTCACTTTTTAGATCATGACTTACATAGATTNCGGTAAAACTTGTGGGAATTTTTCGATAAACAATTTGATTGAAATTAATATGAAATATCTGTCACAAATTTTGAAAGAGCTGTAAAATAAATTAAGTAGACAATTTAAAAAACATAAACCAACTTTATTAAACTTAACATAAACATAAAACATCCGAAAGGAACCAACAACCTAAATTATCCAAAATAAATCCAAACATCAACCTAAGATATGCAAACCAAAATAGACCTGAACCTAAAATACTAGACAAACAGAAAACAAATTAACTCATGTTTCTTGATGCCCTAAGGCTGTGATGATCATCTTACTAGACTTCATGCTCCTCGGAGTTTCTAGTGTTTTGGTTTTGAGTTCCCCCCACAGTATCTTCTTCATTGTTGTCTTCAGTGTCACTCTCAGTACTTGGGACAGGAATATTAAGATGACTACAGTGCTCAAGAATTTGTTGTTGTTTACCGATCTTGTGAGTCATCTTTCTCTCCATTTCCAGATACTTGTTCTCCAAAGGTTCATGTGGCATATAAGTTGCTGAAGTTCTAGTGGCGGGATTCGGATAATAAGCAAATGCTTATGAGCCAAGACCATACACTTTTCTTTTCTTCACACCTCCGACCGCCTCATAATAAAGTTCCGATTCATTCACCAATTGGGATGACACGCCTTCAGCATGATTTGCCTCACGTGCTTCCCTCAATCGCAACACATTATCCTGTTATTATATAAATGTGAAAATGAGTGATTATATACTAAATGAAAATGTTATTCACTTTTTAGATCATCACTTACATAGATTGTTTTTGCCTTTTTATCGATAAAGGTTGTCTCGTCATGATTTTTTGTATGGGTATACACAAAAAGTTCAAAAGGATTAGGTGGACGCTTTAGTGTCGTTTCCTGCACACAGAAAATGAATAAAAATCAGAAACTAAGAAAAACTTTCGAAATGGATACTTAAAGAAACAATAACATATTTTAGTATCATAGAAATACAACTAAGTTTCTTAAGCTTACAAGTTTCTTTGCATATTCACGATATGATACGGACCCTCCAGTATGAGTCGATGGACCATCACCCTTCAGACGATTCTGTGAATTTGTTTCTCGTTTCCCCTTGTACTCGGGTGTATCCCAATAGCTTACAAAACCCGCCCATGTGTCTTCACTTATAAATATTGGTTTTATCATTTTACGCCTAACGTCTCTCAAGAAATCTGTATAACGTTCAGAAGCTTTTGATTCCCATGTTGTCCTCACTTGTGTTTCAGTTGCAGGCTCCCATACATAATGTTTCTACATTAATCCAAATAATTAATAACCACATATGTGATATATGTACAAATCAAATAATTTAAATATCAGATGCTATACCTTAAATTCTTCAAAGTAGAAGTTTTTGGTGTCTTGCNTCATTTGCCGTTTAAGATTGAAAGGGTTATGTAATTGTGTGAATGAATGGACCGGACTATGTTTAAAAGAAAAAGAATGGACCTGACCCCCTTATGGCTATGTTTGACTTTTATTATCAATATATGATTTTCTATCATAAATTAAAGATATATAACAAGGCGCAATGGAACAAATCCCGAAACGAATATTATATTATTTTTTTTGCCCGAAACGAATATTATATTATTTTTTGGGGAAGCCAATATAATACTATTTTGTAGGGGTGAGTGTCTAATGTGAGTACGTGTTTATCAAATACAGATCCAACACAACACTCACCCCTTTCTCATCTCTTCCTACCAAAAGAAATTTACACCGCCTTCTGCTGGATCTATGATTCTGGTTGTCAAACAAAATGGTAAAGGTAAGTTGGATTTGGTTTCGGTTGCTGTTGATCATGACGATTTAGACCCTTTTCGTCACCATAGGATAATAATGATAACGGGAAAAGCAATTCTTTATTTTGGTTGTGCAATCAGTTTTCTATTTGCTGTTGTTTTACAACGAAACTCTTGATTTGAGTATACCTAATATTTTTTTTCAGGGGTTTTTGGTTAATGCTATGTTGAGCTTTGATTGGTTGTATATGCTTATTACCTTTTCAATCAGTTTTCTGAGACGAGAATCATGGTGATACTGGTTATCACAGGTAATATTTTTTCTTGACTGTTACTTTCGTAAGTTTTGGACGCCCTTTCTTTTTTACAGTATAATGGTCAATACTCAATAAAGGCTTACGATTTTTGTTTCAGTGTGTTTAACAGACGTGGGTTTGTGGCATATAATGGTCCGTGTGGGTTTGTTTTTGGGTGGTAATTAAAATTTTTGAACATGTATATAAAGTGTTTGATGAAATGTTTGGGTTAAAAATAGTGAAGTTACAACTTTATCTTTACATTAATTGGTTGCATCCTTTCTGATGTTAATGTTTTGTGCAGGTTTTATTGGAGATTCGAGGGTTGCGGCTTCACGTATTACAGGTACTTCCATTTCTTTTAAAGTGTTAATTTAGATTTTGATTGGTGAGATAGGTGTTTGTATGTAGGTTGTTTAATTTTTTGTTGGATGTTGTTCCAAAAGAGGTATGATCATGGACCCTTTCAGTTGATGTGTATGTAGGTTGTTTAATTTTTTCATTGGTGAGATAGGTTGTTTTAAAGTCTTTAGTTTTGCGTAATTCCTCATTTTTTTGATTGGTGAGATAGGTTGTTTTAAAGTCTTGTAGGTTGTTTAATTTTTTGATTGGTGAGATTGGTTATTTTAAAGTCTTTGTTGGTATATGCTTTATTGTGTTTTCGTAATTTTAATAGTCTTCGGTGTTGGCTATTGGAACTGATTGTTTGTGATTAAAATAAGTTGTACCTGATTGCTCGCCTTTGAATATAATAACATATGCATACAAAAATAAAAGGATTGTTTCATTAGAGTTGTTGTCAGTTACGGGTGATGATATTGATTTCTTGGGTATGTTTGGGAAAACTGCTCTTGATTCGCCTACTAGGGAGCATACTTAATACTTAATCTTGACGTGGGTAGTTGGTGAGTAGTTTTCTCGCGCATCTGCTTAATAACTATAATATGTTCTTTGTGGCATCTTTATTAAATATTTGACACTATTGTTGTTTTAGGTGCAACTGATTCGGCTTGAACCCCTCAAACAACAGATGGTCAGACAACAGCAACAACGTCAGCTGGCTACGAAGGTCAGTCATTTGCTTATTAAATTGTGAATTTGGTGTTGGATGCTACTGTTAGTTTATTGCTTATGTGTTAACCCTGACTTTATGCTTTTCAGGTCTGTTTTGGGAACTCAAACAGAAGCATTAGCAACAGCTCTAACAGGCAATGACGCACCGTGAACTTCTACAACAGGTACCATTTCAATTCAGCTTATTTTGTAAAGAACTAGATTTTGATGAAATGGCTAAAAATAGTCTCCGTTTGCGGCTTTACTATACATATATACATTTCTCAAAGACTCGAATTCCTAAGTCTTTAAAATAATAATAAACCTTTAGGCCAACTGGAATTTATACGGAGCCCAGTTACATAGCCCAACATTGTCGCTGGTCTTTTTACCTGACTAATAACTCACCGCCTCTGTATCTTGCTTCATACACTTCCTTTCACCAAACAAACGACAAAATCCAGAACATTCAAGATTAAGTTTCTAACACCGCCTAGATTTAGCCACACGAATCCAGAACGTCAAACTAATATCCAAACTCATTTTTTGTAAACGGTTCTGCTGTATCTTTAATATTTGATTATGGGTTTGACAAATTTATGGGTACTAATGTTTTCTGTTGGTCTTTGTTTTAGGGAATAGGATGGTTTCCAATACCATATGTTTGGTAAGCAAAGGCCTTTATTACAGGTATAATAATGACTATTTTAGTTCTCAGAACTTATGTTTTGTGATACAATTAGATTTAGTAAGTGCTTTTTGTATATGATATCTTTCGATGTGGTTTAATAGTAACCTAAACCAGAACTTCCTGATGCTTGGTCTGTTTTTTATTGAAGATTTCTTGAGGGCGAAGTTAGGANTATCCGCTTATTTATAAATGGAAACGAATGAGTTTTCAGCTGTCCATTAGCTTCAAATAGTCAATTGATTATGTGTTTGAAAATTTCTGAAATTATGACCATTTAACAAATAAATGCATAAAATTTATGAAACAGGAAAATCATGTTTACACACGAAAATGGTTCACAGGCCCATTGCTATACCTCATGGACTGAGTTGTTTAAAAGTCGTATGCCTTACCCATATTGATGTGTGTGTTCTTATAGAAAGATACGGTAGAATCGTGCTTTAATTTTGCCCACATGGAAGCAACCAAAATAGATGCATAAAGACAGAAAAAACGACTGTTATCTGTTATAAAAGGAAAAAAAATCTCAGCTGCACATGCTTCTCATTTTTCGTCGATTCTGTTGAGAATATGAAGGCATAAGATTCACGTTCATTTGCTCTTTAATTTTATCTGTCACAAGGTATCTTTTTGTCAACTTTTCATGATATTAATTGTGTAGTGACATAAATTGTTAATGTGTTAGTTTACATGTTAAATTCAGTCATATCAGAAAAATAAAGTCTATTTACTTGGAGTACTAATACATTTCATTACTAACATATTTATACAAGCATAGAGAAATAAGTTGTGGTATATTTTGCAAACCATCTGTTGAATTCTATTTTTTATTAGCCTTGAATATTAATATCATTTAATTGGCAGAATTAGTACATTGAATTTTTAAAGTACCTTACATGATGTTACTCCTTAATTATATATGCAGAGGCTTGCAGGAAGGAGTAGTAGATTTGGAAATGGTGGTGGGTTCCTATGCGGAAACGGTGACTGCGCACTTACAATAATCCAAAAATATAGCCAACACTCCCGCCGCAACGCGGCGGGCTCCTGCTCCTCGTTTACTCACATTTCATACCTATTACATTATAAATAATTTTTATTATTAAGTATGACTACATTAAGATTATATTGCTATATGATATTAAGGTGTGTTAATCGGGTTCGGGTCAAACAATCAAGGTTGAAAATAACATACGCAAACCGACCGTATTTGAATATGATTTAATTGGGTCGTGTCAAATCGGGTCGGATTCACTTGAGTCAGGTCCGTGCGAACCCAAATCACCCCGAATATGAGTAAAATGTAATAGAATTGTCTATTTGTACTCGTTTAAATGATAAGCAATTGGGTTAACCCAAATACGAGTAAAATGTAATAGAACTGTCTATATGTGCCCGTTTAAATGATAATTTATTAAAAAATATATTTTTAAGTATTTTAGATATCCTAAGGAGGTCAACAGTTTGACCCAAACCCGAGTTAGCCAAATATTTTCAACCCGATATTTGACCATGTTTAGTATTTGAGTTACTCGTGTTAAAACCCGAATAAAATTATGGACCGAGTAAGATGTCACACCCCCAAAATCGGGTCCAGCTGAAGCTTACATGCTACTGGGGTGTAACTCAATTGGTACCACAACACAAGTGCAAAGAACGGTTTCCATTTCATTCATTTAGAATAAACTTGTTTAACAAAAATGTTGAATTACATTGTTGTAAGTAATGCGGAATTAGGCCCTTAAAATATAGTTTTGAACGGTCCCATATGAATATCAGAGTCTTCTATGACCATGCCATGCCCTGCCAAAACCTCCAGTAGCGTGCCATTGCTTAATACCTGAAAATACATGCTAAAACGTCAACACGAGGTTGGTGAGTTCATAGAGTTTAATGAAAATGAATTGCATTAGGATGAAGATTTCCCAGCGAAGGCATTGTAAATCCACCCAGTTCCAAGTCTCGGCCATAACAAGACTTGCAACCTGTGTGTTTACAACCCACCGCCAAACATAATTTGGTTTATGTAAACAATTGTAATATTTGAGCCAAAAGTCAAAGATAATTGTAGCAATGTCGCTATAAAATGGTAAATGTGATAATGTAGCCATGACAATGTCGTCATCTGGCAATCCTTGTAGCAATGTCGCTATATAATCAATTCTGACAATGTCGCCAGATATGTACGGGTATCATGCCATACCCAGGCAATGTACGAGTATCAAGCCATACTCAGGCAATGTACTACATAAAGCATTTGAGTAAACAAAGAAACATTTGAGTAAGGCAATTGGTGTTTAAGTAAGCAAGTAGTATGTTCAAGTAAAACAAGTATTGCATTCATGTAAAAACGAGCATGTATTCTCCCCCAAAACAGTTATGAAATAAGTTAAAATAGGGGGCTTGAACTCACAGTAATAGGCAAAAGTTTAGAATTCTTGTGAAAGTAAAAACAAGTATTTGAGAAAAGTGGGGCTACGAACTCACAGTAATATGTAAAAGTTTAAAGTACTTGTAAAAATATAAAACATGTAATTGAGCATATATCTCCCCTAAACATTTATAAAACGGGTAAAAGAGGGGTGCTATGAAACTCACCTCAAGTGATGGTACAATATGTAGTGTATGAACTGAAGTGATGAGGTGCAACTCCTAGCCGCAACCTAAAATGAATGCATGTAATCTAATTTAGATTATAAAATGAATTCGTGTATGCATTTGCACTTATAATCTATACCACTCGTATAAATTCAAAATATGTAATATTGTCGAAAATATAATTTATATTATCGTATTAAGTCATAATGAATATTACATGTTCATATGGTGTAACGATGTTTTATGATAGTCGTTTGGCGATAAAATGTAAAAATACAAGTTTTCGTCGTAAAATATTATACTTAGTAATTTCTGAAATACGGCTAAAGTGGTCTCGGAAAACTAGTTGTAAATCAGTGAATATTGAGAGTTAGGAAACAAAATTGGTATTTCTGGAAAGCTTAGCACCAAGCCTAAATATGTTCAGTAGTGAAGTTTTGCTCAATGTGCCCAGATTTTAAGATAAATGGTCAAAAAGTATGGTATTTAGGCCAAAACTGCCATTTCTGGGCAGTTTTTGTGAATGTTTGGATGACTGTAGATTACTCATTTTAAGTCCAAATGACAAACGGCTTTTTGATTTGAAAACTAGGCCAGGTGCTCTAACTTTTGTTCCTTGGAGTCCCAACTCCAGAACTGAGTCATTTGACGGGAAAATGGCTCCCAACATGGGTGTTTGTGGATTTTCTGGTTTGTCTCAAAAATATACTAAGTGTTAGTGCTGATGGAAATTTTTAGTAAACATATATCTTTGAAAATTCATAACTAATTCGTTATAAGTCCGTTTCTCGAGTTCTTTATATCCCCGAAAAGGTAAAAAGGTGAACTAA
Organism: Artemisia annua; assembly: GCA_014162995.1. Lineage (NCBI taxonomy): Eukaryota > Viridiplantae > Streptophyta > Magnoliopsida > Asterales > Asteraceae > Artemisia > Artemisia annua. The sequence continues at coordinate 62,016 of LBNU01004650.1, read as the reverse complement.
CATATTTTTAACAGTTTGGTATGTTTTGACAAAGTCTAAGGCTCGTTTTTGGTCAATGAATTTCATACATCAGCAACATATTTTTCAGAAATGTATATATATATAGTGTAACTTGTTTTTGGCATAACTTTTTCATCGTAAGTCCGTTTTTATCCGTTCTTTCGACCATGGATTCATCTAAAAGTGTATTTTCTAGTTCTTTGGTCAAAAAGGGATCCAAACCTACTGAGTTTACCAAATTTTGAAAATAGGGACAGTAGCTTTACATATAGTGTTTAAAATGGTTTTTCATGGTTTATTCTTGTCCAAATCCATCACCAACAACAACAAAACATCCCTTAATCTACCATACACCTTCTTAGGGTGTCATGGGTTCCCTAACATTGTTTTTCAACCATTTCTCCAAAGGTTCATAAGTAATTCATTTTATACATAAAAATGATGTAAAACATAGGTTTAGTGGTATAAATTTTATATGCAAGTACAAGAACCATAAAAACACATAAACCTTGTAAGGAATTTTGGTAGAACTTGTGAAAATAAAGTGATGAACTTACTTGGAAGATTACTAATTTTTAGGAAGAAAAACCCTACTAATCCATAGGTTTATATTTCAAAACCTTGTAATGGATGTTATCTAATTCTTGTAAATGAGGTTGTAGTTGAAAAATTCTTGGTCTCTTCTTATGTTGAGTTGGGAACGAGCTAGGCAAGGACAAAGGAGAAGAAATAACTTTTTCTTGATCACCAAAAATACACATGCAAGTTATGAGAGGTTTAGGTGTATAGTGGGATTAAGATGGTGGACTTAGGAGGACACCAAGTGTCCTTGGGCACCTCTTGGCCGGCCACCTCATGAAGAGGTGGTAGCTTGGTCATTTTTTGTACAACTTTGTTTTTACGGGGTACCGTTTAGTGCATAGTTTTGTAATTTTAGCGTTATCGGGTACCGGGTTAATTAAAAATAAT
>LBNU01004650.1:43375-60230 GCA_014162995.1 Artemisia annua | reverse complement strand
CCCTTTTTTTTTTTTTTTTTTTTTTTTTTTTTTTTTTTTTTTTTTTTTTTTTTTTTCCTTCTTCTTCTTCTTCTTCTTCTTTTTTTTTTAATCTTCATTCCATTGAAAGGCCTAAGTTACTTCACAGAAACAATTGTTACAGAAAATATCATTTTAAAGACTAGTTTTGATAAAAAGTATGACAAGAAAAATATAAAAACTAAGTAATCTTATGGCTCATATACAACAAATTATTTGATTTTAACAACTAACTTTAAGAATAAAAATTATGTGACTTTGTAAATTGGATAGACCCGAACCTGACAAGACCCGACCCGATTTGACCCGAACCAGACTAACCCGAGGTCAAATAGGGCCGGGTTCGGGTATATTATTTTTAGTCTCGACCCGACTTACACTCGACCCGTTTGACCCGAACACGACCAACCCGACCCGATTAACTCCCTAATTCATCATCAATATATTTTTTTTATAAAACCACAATTATAATTTAGGGCCTATAATTTAATACTCATTGAATAAAGATATATGAAGAATACAAATGACCCGCTAATCCTAAAGTTATCTATTTTATCCATTCCTCCAATCAAACTCTGCCTAACCGTAGTCTTAGATCAGCAGACATTGAAATTTCAAGAATATACAATGGTGTTCATTTTCATGACTTTTTCTTGTCAAAGGTAACAAAGATGCGTCGACAAACAAAGATTGCAAGTTGAAAAAATCTACGTATCTTTGGTCTTAAATATAGTGGTAGACAGCGGTTCTCTGTTTTACTAACTTTGTGCTTTCTACTAGCTATTCGAATATGCTTTTTGTTGAACCAAATTTATGGTAAATAAAGATATACTATTGATCACACATTTACTTAAAATATTTCAAGTAAAAGTAGACCTTTGAAAGGTGTATGTACCATGGCTGAGCAATCCAATTACTTGCGTTAGAGAATAGATTACTACTGAATTCATATTATAATCATCAATGAAATTTAGAAGAACTTAAGATTTTCATTCTGATAAGCAATGAACATAAAATACTCCATTTTATTTATTTATTTTACCTTTTCCAAAAAATAATACCAATGAACATAAAATAGTGTGCAAATAGCGGGTAACAAAAATTCACCCAAGTAAAAATGAGCAAAATAATTTAGGCAAAAAAGTTAACCATCGCCATAGTCATGGGCTTATTTTTACCCACAAATTACACACACCAAATTACCCACGAGCACAAAGGATGAGTCTAATTAATGGGTAATGTAAATTTAGCCACGTAAATTACACTCGAGATGTTAAATGGGAAACCGGGTCTATGATAAGCTACAAATATAAATGTTACCCATAAACTACCCACAAATATTACCAAAGAATACAAAAGATGTGTGTAGTCTGTGGGTAAAAAAAATTTACCCACAAAATTAGCCATGACTTTACCCGTGATAAAAAAATTGTGTGTAATATGTGGGAAATATTTTGACGGGAATAATTTAGCCACAAACTACACACGATATATTTTTTAATGGGTAAATTTATGGGCAAAACTATGGGAAAATCGAGGGAAATTTATTCTAGACTTTGGATTTGCTAATTGTGGGTAACTAATGGGTAATATAAGGAAAAATACCCACGTATCAATGTACGTGGGTAATTTTCGTGGGTAAAACCCTGTTTTCTTGTAGTGAAGGCCTTGTAGGCCGATTTTTGCAACACTGGTTTAAACTATACAAGTCGTGGTTAGAATATAATGTAAAAAGAGATGCTTCCTATTGCTTACATTTTTATTTATATGCCGACGATGTTGTTGAAAGTGTTGATGCGGGTTTCACAAAAGGAGTTTATAAAAATTTAAGGATAAAAAAAATGATAAATTTTGAAGTCACATTAGAGGTGTAAATAGTTGTCATAATCAATGTCAACGGAAATGTAATGATCAGATGAATCAAGATCAATACACTGAGCATTCTTTTGTTAAGCATATCCCCAACTGAAAATAGAATATGAAATGTGGTTGCTTGCTTCAATTGATTCTGTTCGGTGCTGTTTACATCAAGGTATATCATTTTGGGCTCATGACGAATATGATGACTCAATTAGTATAGGAAACTTTAAAAACTGTATAAGTTTTTGATTAAACATAGTGAATAACCAAAAAAGATTATCTTGTTAAACGCATCAAAAATTAACAGGTTGACCTCACATGATATTCAGGTAGATATAACATCGGCTTGTGCTAGCGAAACTATTAAGTTTATTGTTGAGGATATTGGGGATGATTGGTTTTCTATTATAGTTGATGAATGGCGACATGTTTATGCGCAAAAAAAAAATGGCTATTGTTTTTCGATATGTCCATCGAAGAGGTATGGCTATTGCATAACCTCATATGCCCTTTTCTTATAATTATTTTTTGTAACTCCTACTTGTTTTTTTGACTTATGTAATTTCAGATAACGTTATTGAACCATTTTTTGGGATTGTAAATGTTACTGATACTTGCTTTCTGTCTTTAAAAGAAGCAGTTGATTCGTTGCTTTCAAAACATAAGTTAAGTATGTCCCGAATTCGTGGCCAAAGAATTTAATTTTTTGGGATTGTACATGTTAGCAATGTGAGAGACAAGTTTAATGGTCTAAAGAGCTTAATTTTGAAGGATAATAATTGTGCTTATTATGTCAACTACTTCGTGCACCAACTTCAATTAGTCGTTGCGGTAGCTAAGAATTATCCATATATTGCTTGGCTTTTTACTCCGATATGTAGATTGGTGAATGTGGTTTGAGGCTCTTGTAAGCGTAAAGATATTATTCGAGAGAAATAAGTTGAGAAGATTGTAGGCAATGTCTCTTGGTGAAACTTAAAACAGTAAATGCTTAAAACAATAGGGCAAACAATGTACGTTTGAGCTCCCATTGTAAATCATTGATTAACATTGGTATTTTCTTTCCTTCTAATGTTTACGTACTTGGATATGCTATGAAAGATGGTGCTTACGCTGATTAAAAAAGAAAGGCAAAAGGACTATTAGCTTGGTTATCATCTTTTGATTTTGCTTTTAATCGGACGAAGAATATCTTTTGTATTACAAATACATTGGCATTAACATTATATAAAAAAATTTGGATATTGTAAATGCAACGAATTTAATTCGAATTAAAAAAAGAAGGCTGGAAACGATGAGAAGTGACGGACAGAAATCATTGTTCAAAGAATTATCTACATTTTGCCGCAGGTATAACATTGCTATTCCGAAGATGGATGATGCATCTAAACTTCCAGGTTTGTTAATTGTCACAAGTATGACATAGCACTTAATACAAATATATTTTTAACGTATAAATAATTAACGCAAACTAGTTTTCAGGTAGACGTTGGCTCATAAGGTGGCACTCCTTCATTATTATCAGATTGAAATATTCAAAGCGGTGACAGATTAGGTTCTTCAAAAACTTAATAACAGGTTTAATGAGTCACAAGAATGATGCTAATTTGTGTGGGTTGCTTGAGACCAAAAGATTCCTTTTTGGCTTTCAAATAGGATAATTTTGTTTGTCTAGCCGAACTCCATCCTATAGATTTTTTAGAGTTATCTCGCGTGTACTTTTATTATGAGCTTGAGATATTCTTATTTGACATTAAATCTAACCCGGTGTTCGCTCAATTAAAAGGAATTGCACGACTTGCATCAAAGCTAGTCAAGAAAAAGAAACACATTACATATCCTTTGGTCTATGAGTCTATCGACTAATCAATTAGGTTTTAGTATTACATGTTTTGACAGCTTCGGTCGAATGGTCATTTTCAGCAATTAAGATTGTAAAGACTCGACTTCGCACAAAAATCAGAGGTGAATGGATGAATGATTGTTTGGTTACATACATCGAAAAGGAGATGTTCGAAAGTACTTCCAGTGGCTTGAACATTCAAAGATTTCAAGATATGGCAAAACGTCGTTATTAGCTACCAAATAAGTCGTAAATTTGTGTTTTTGTTGATGGTTAAAGTAGTGATTGATAATGTTAGTTTTTGTATCTATACTCTTGAACGCTTTTATCATTACGTATATATTTTGCTATGAAAAAATAATTTTATATTTTTATATTTGCCTTCTTGGAAATCATGTTTTAGATTCGCCCCTGCATAACGCCTTACTTGGCGGTGCCAGCAAGCCCGATGCCCTGCTAAAGCCATTGCACCGTTTGCTAGTCCAACTCAACTCGAACTTTCATTGACGGATAAAGATCTTCTAAATGGCTAGTAAATTATACACTTTTATTTGGATCATTGAATTTTGATCAATATGATTGTCCAACTTGACTCAAGTCGTGTATAAGAGATAGGGAATGAGATCATCCTTCATTGACACTTTACCGCAAACTTTACACAAGCATCTGTCGTTTTGGGTAAGGACACAATAGTAAATGGTACGCAAACGGATCTTTTATCAAACTTGGCCCACGTTGCGCCACGTTTACAACGCTATCTTGTCTGGCATCTCGAACCTTCCACCCAAGTCCATTTCACACCACATCTTTCCCTCATCCGCACCGTTGAAAACACGAACACTAATCCAATCTCCACCGTCAGATCACATAAAAAGGTCAATAAATAACCCTATCATCATATCTTCAACTTTATCCCCTCTATTTTTCATTTCATTCATCTCCCATCTTTCTCTCCCAATTTTCTGAGATCTACTCCAATCCTCTCATTTTCTTCCGATTATTTTTACATAATCGGATAGATCGTTCTCCGATCTACAACATGATCCTGATTTCATCATTTGAAGCGGTTATGGTGAGATATTGTCGGTTTTTATTTGTAGTAATATATTGTTAGATTAGTTTATTTGATTTGATCTAACTGATTTGATGCTGTTAGGTCGTTCTCACGATGTAACGACTTAATCGGATTGTATGATGAGACGTGAGGCTGGTATATGAGGAGATATTTATACTGCTGTGAATCAGATGAGATGAGATAAGATGTACGAAATTTATTGATGTAAAAAAAAAATGGGCTGATGTGGATAAAGGTATGATGTAAAAAATATGTAGGCGATGATAGATTAATTATGTGGTTGTGAGAGTCGACCTATGCCATGTCGGGTGCGCTTGCTTGGCAGGTCAAAAAATAGCCTAATAAAAAAAAGGAAAGTTTTTGTGTTGTGTGAAGGGAGATGGTACGGGGGATTTGCCCGGCTCTCTCTTCCTGTTTGTGTGTCTCGTTTTTTCTTTTTATTATGCACACGCACACAATTGCTTCCAGAGTTTGCAATTGCACGTATAACGCCGCATCATCTAGACTAGTTACCAGTACGACATCCACTTAAGGTACCAACAGTATTATTTTGCGCAAATATTCTACAAACCACGCTGCATGCTCAACATCTCGGTATGTTTTTTTTAATTGTTGCATAAAGAACCCTATCAAATATTGAAACTCGAATACAATTTGCCATAACTACCTATGTTCAACTAATTGTTTGTACGCCAGCGCACAATTAAAACCACGTTACACTAATTTTTCCCAATCATTTTCCTAATCTGTTGTGTATGAGATGTTAGTATTTTTCATATTAGGTTAACGATCTTCAACCAACTGTAACAAGTTTTGTATTACTGCTTTACGGCTTTTGAATATATATTTTGTGAACGTTGAAATCGGGCGTGTAAGTAGGTGAAATCGCTGCTTCCATTATACGAGTATTGTTTCTCAGATAGAATTGGAAATGCTACCGTTATCAATGGTATCAAACTAACAAAGGTGAAAAATCAACAACATATCTTTCCGCTGATGTAGAGGAGTCAAGGGACCGCTTGCTAACGACATGGTTTAGGTATCTGCAAATGTTATGAACCAATTTATTCGCTTTAAGTTTTACTTTATTATTCGTAAATTCTGTATGCTGCGTCGTGTTTTATTTTGTTATTACTCTTGCTTGATGTCTGATTAATATTTATGTAAGCTAGTTTTATTATCTTGTTATTTTTTAGAGATTTTGGCTTTATTTTTTCCTAGCGTTTGTTCTAGCAAATAAAGTTTCTATATGGTAGACGAGCGAGGGTTGATGCTTTGTTAGGTATTTTTCATCACATGTCTTCCACTCGAAACATTGCATTATATTTATGATTTGTCGCATTATATTTATGATATGTCCAGAGTTTGGTAATATAATTGTAACTTCGATCATGGTATGGATTGTGGATTTCTCCAAGTGAACCATGTGTTGGATTGGCCTGCTAGTCTTATGGTCATTGTTTACTTATTTTCAAAACTATATTTTGTGTTTAACACAGATGTCTCTTTAGAATCAATTTGATGATTTTTTTTTAGTTGTCGGAACAATTTTTTTACGTTATCCTTGTGATTAATCTCTCTGCAATTACAGACATGAATTTTCTAAAGTTGGACCACTGGAAAACACAACTCGATTGTATGCTAACGTTGGGCAACTTTCGTTCCTGTAGTGTGTAGTTTTCGTTGGACGTTCAGCTTCTTAGGACAATCTATGTATGATTGTGCGAGGGTTGTTTTTGTCGAAACGGGTTAACAAAGTGTGGGTTTAAAGTTTCTTTGTATGGGAGGTTAGTCTGGCGAAAATAGGTTTGGTTTGTATAAAGTTTTTGGGGAGCCAAAGGGAAGTTTGAGAAACAAAGAAGGAACTGGAAACTAAATTGGTAGAAAAATGCAGTGTGTTTGGTGATTCTTTCATGGGACGTTTTTGCGGATAAACGCTGTTTAATTCGTCGATTGAAATCAAAGTGTGCTGAAAAAGTCTCCTTTTTAGGTTATTTTAAAATTGTTGACCCTTTTTAACTGTTGTTGTGAACAGATTGTCGTAAAACCTGACCTGACCCGTACGCGAACTTGATTAAGTGGGTGTGTATTCGGGTCGTTACTTTCATTTGGGTTATTCGGGTCATCTCGAGTAACTCGAATACTAAACTGGGTCAAGCTTTGCTAAGGGTTCACATCGTACCAATTGACTTGAATAAGTTGTGTTTACTTGAATTCAAATAGGGTTTTGTTTTGGTATTATATCTTTACCCTTGACCTGATTTTGACTCGAGCAGAGTTCACCCGAACTCTATTAACCCTATTTGATTAATAATGTTGTTTTTTAAAATGTTGGGAGAACACTAATTGTTATAGCATTAATAATTGAATATATGTAAATTCAAGTTTAAAAGTGTAAAACTAATCTTTACTAATTTCATAATTGAATATATGTAAATTCACCGCAACGCAACATACTTGGATATAAATAAACCTTTCAAGCAAGTGTGGCAGTGCTGCGATTGCACCTCACCAAAACTGAGAGCATGTCACATATGGTCTTCTATTTTATTGATGTGGTAGCACATTATTCCAGTTTTACGGAAACCTAGAAATTTGGTAGGCATGTTGTGGGCAAAAGTTGAAGTTGTGTCAATAGATCCATAAGCTCTGAACAGGTAAGAGCACCTATACCAAGGCTGTGTCGTGGTATGGGAAGGTTGGTGGTTCGAATCCACCTGGGTCTGCCTTAAGTATCGTATATGTTTGATGTTTTATATTTGTAAGCTTTTATCTGTTTGGTGTCTTTCTTTTGCAGGTAGGATACGTTTAATTGGACAAAAAATATTCCTATTTTTCATAAATGTTTTCTTCTAAAAAGGGAAATAAAATTGCTTTTTCCAAAGAATCACTACAAAATAGAAAATCTTCATTCCCTAAGGTAATAAAGAGATTTACAGTTTTTGATGATTTTCCTTTTTCAAAATCCAAATTCCCTTCTTTAAGATGGAATTAAATTTTAATGAAACATGGGTAATAAAGACCATGACCCTAAAGAAGCAACACCCATACAAATTGAGGGTTATGAAATTTATCATGCTTAATTGCCAACACCATCTCCTTTGATCCATTTTTTTTCCCCAAATTATTAAAAAAAATATTATACTTGCCACTGTTTTATCTTCTGTGTAGCGAACTATTTTTTATCATTTTGAGGGTAATTTCTTTCAAATTCACCATCCTTAGGGTATTTTGCGAAATTTTTGGACATTTTTGCCCCTCGTAGCTAATACAATTTTTTTTTCCCGAAGGGCAAAAATGTCACATATTACACTAAAGATGATGAATTTAAAGAAAATTACCCTCAAAATGAAAAAAAAAAATAGTTCGCTACCCAAAAGATAAAACAGTGGATAATTTGCCCATCCTTCCCCCCCCCCCCCCAAATTTTATTATGTTTCTGCAATGTTCTTTGTTCTGAACCATCTCCTTTGATCCATTTTTTCTTTTTTCCAATTTTTATTATGTTTCTGTAATGTTCTTTGTTCCTAAAGATTTTATGTCGATGTATATTCATTTTAAGTTTGTTTCTGTAATGTTCTTTGTTCCTAAAGATTTTATGTCGATGTATATTCATTTTAAGTTTGCTAATGCCATAAAATTCAGTACAGGTTAGAAAACTATGGTTGTGTTTGTTTTTTAAAAATAGGCTTTTAACAGTCTCTGAATCTGAACCGTACATACGCGGTCGGACATTTTGGTCGTTCAGACCGTTTGTTTTTTTCTTCTCGTTCAGACGTGGTCAGAGGCAGTAAGATCTTAATGGTCTAGACTTGAGAGGGGTGTCTTAATGCCTCTTGTTGATAGAAAATAACCAAAAAAAATTAGTACGAGCAAGCAAATGTGCGGTTCAAACATGAGTTTTTTTTTCCCGTTCAGATGCGGTCAGATTCAGACATTTACTCCTCTGATTCAGATTCAGATGTGCGGTTCAGATTCAGATTCAGAGCCTCTTAAAAAACAAACACCACCTATGAGTATTGATATAACCACAAAATATGCACAGAAAAAATCACAAAACAAAAAATAAATAAATAAAAGAAAAGAAATAAATAAATCCGTGTGTGACTGGTTTAAACTAAGAAAAAAAAAATATATATATCAAATACATCAATCAAACTAGGACAATTCTTTTTTGTGGAATTTTTTTGTGGTTGTAGCAATGCTCGAAAACTATATGTATAGGATGAAGAGTTTAATATATCAAGGTCATTGTTTAAGGGTCTTTTTGGTTATAAGTGGGTTTTGAAAATGATTTGGATTTGGTTTAAGATATACAGTAATACTAAGGATCAAATGAGAAGAATCGTTAAAATAAGAAAGATGAGAAATAATTATAATTACACATTAGAGATGCATTAGTTTGAATTAGGTGTATCCATAATCTTTTAGATGCATCATAATATATTTTCTAGCTAAAAATTATATGCATATACATATATTAGATGCATTCCATCAAGTTAGACGAATCCTATATATTTTTCGTCCCATGCAGGTCAAATTTGTTGCTAGTACTACTTTGCGTCGTTTTTACTTAAAAATCACTTTTTAAACTAATTGTGATGCATCTAAATGAATATAGGTGTATCTAATTCAAGTCGATGCATCTCAAATATGCGGTTATAATTATTTCTCATTTTTCTTATTTTAAGTTTCGTCTCATTAGATCGTTACCTTATACAGTAAAACTTAAATGTAAAAATATTAATTAAATATTTAATTAAGAAAGTATATGAAAGGAAGAGATAGGGGCCCACAGATTTAGAGCACAACCTAGAGTTTTATGCGTAGGGATCCTAAAAACCCTTAAAAGTTGGTTTTGAAAAGAAACCATCAACCAAACTTTTGATTTTTGGATTTTGCCTAACCCCTGCTTTAAACCTTCAAACCAAACTGACGCTAAATAGATAGGTAATTAAGGTCCCGTTTGGTTTGTAGACGGGTTTAGGATTTTGATTTTGATTTGAATTTGGGTTTTGGTTTGGATTTAAATTTAAATTTGATGTATGATAGAGAAAATAATATTTAAAGATATATAATATATATTAAAATATAATTAAAAATTATTTTCATTAATAATTAAAAGAGAGAGACAAAGTTTTTTGTTTTATAGTATCAAAATAAAAGGAAAATACAAAAAACAAATGAAGAAAAATAAATACATGGTCCCACATGTTATAAAACACAACATACTACCCTACTTTTTTACACTCCCTATTATTTGAGTTACAACTCTAAGAGCTTGTTTGTTAAATTTTTTTATTAAGTCGCGGTAATTAATAGATGACTTAATGCAGACAACCACAGTTTTATTACTTAATATTTTCAGTCATCCTTTTATATTAAGTTACCAAAAAACGGTTTTCATATGACTTAATAAATTCAGTTTTTTTCGTATTAAGTCAATTAAGTCGAAATCAAACACCTATAAGGCTACTCCCAATAAGGAGAGATAATCTCTCTCATTTTCACTGCCACGTCAGCCCAGTAAGGAGAGATAATCTCTCTCATTTTCACTGCCACGTCAGTTTTCTTTTCCAGCGACCTTCAGGAGATTGGATGCCCCAAAGTGACCTACACTACAAAAAACATACCTCACAAAAATACCTCTTTTAATTAATTAAATACACACACAAAGAAAAAGAAAGGCAAGCGATTGTCGATCGCCCAAGCGACCAAGTTCCGAAAAAATCGAATGCCGATCGATTTGCTACAACAACAAGATCGATATATAATCGATCATCTTGGTCGATCAAGACGTATTACTGCGAGTAGCCTAAACACAATTCTCAAAAAACACAACCAAACATAATTTTGGCATTTTTTAAATCCCAAACCTACATAAATCCAACATGCTAAACGGGCCCTAAGTGTTTTGTTTACAAAATATACCTTTTTGTTGTTTCTACGTAATTACATCAAACATTTTGTTAAACAAAGATTTAGCTTTTATTATTTTTGTAAATAAAAATAATAGACCTAATTAACTAATTGGTATCAATTTTTTTTATATCGCCAGTTGTTTCCTGTAGCTATGTAATATATGTTTTTTTGGCAATTTTGTAAAACTAAGGGAAATCAATGGCTAATGTAATACTCATTAGATTCCTTAATGCTCCATATGCCCTTCATATTCGTCTTAAGGGTCAGCCCTAAATTTTTGAAGGCCCTAGACAAAATTAAATAATAAAGTCTTTCGAGAAGGATTGTTATACATAAAGTGTCACTTTTTTATATGATATAATGCAATTAGTTATCTAGTTCAACATATTACTTGTTTAAGATATTTTCTCATTTAGATACTTTTTTATTCGTGAAAAATATGTGTATACATGCATATAATTGTTAACGAGACAAATTTTGAGGCTCTTAAAATTTTTGAGGCCCTGAACGGTCGCCCACTTTGCACACACTCAATGACGGCCCTGTTCATATATTCCTTTATATATGAACCAAACGTCCACCTTTTATGTATTTCATATTCCTCTTCCTTTATTTAAATCAAGCATCCCCTTCTATTTTGCAAGATAAATCTCTATATTGAATTCTTTCAAAATTAGAGATCGGAAAAGGAGAATTCTGTTTCTTAAGCCAAATTACTAAATGCATCTTACGTTTCCACTCCTCATCTTCTACTGTAATAAAGATCACCTGAAAATCTGCTGGATGATGAAATTATACAATATACTAAAACCCGTGGTTTAACTGTTCACTTTTTAGCCCATTTGCCTTATATGGGAGCCCCAACCGACCGTGTGTATTATACCCGGCTCCGAAATTAACGCTTCTCCTGTGACGCCTCTCTCACAACACTTCCGGTTTACCGGAGATCCGCTGGACCTAAAAAAACCCAAACGCAATTCAATTCGGGGCATCTATAGTATTTTATGTGTGTGTGGCTACAGTGAATGCTACAGTGTGCAATTTTTAAACGTGTGTACAGTGTTTGGGTGAGGATTTGTGGCTGGCTTTAGCCACTTTTCTTCCAGATCCTTCTTTGACACTCATCCTTCTTCACAAAAAACACACACACAGACGCAACAAAAAAAACGCGGATTAGACTAGATCAGGTAAGATTATCTCATTTTTTTTTCGATTGATTTTTTTTTTTTCTATTAATTTTGACTGGTGTATGTTAAAGATNAAAAAGGCAAGCGATTGTCGATCGCCCAAGCGACCAAGTTCCGAAAAAATCGAATGCCGATCGATTTGCTACAACAACAAGATCGATATGTAATCGATCATCTTGGTCGATCAAGACGTATTACTGCGAGTAGCCTAAACACAATTCTCAAAAAACATAACCAAACATAATTTTGGCATTTTTTAAATCCCAAACCTACATAAACCCAACATGCTAAACGGGCCCTAAGGGTGCGTTTGGTTCACAGAATGTTTTTGAAGGAATTGTAATCTTTGAAAGGAATTGTAATCTGAATGAATTGTAATTTAAAGAATTGGAATGTATTGGAATTGTATTGTGTTGGAATTGTAATTGATGAAATGTGTCATTGTGTTTGGTTGACTCGCTACGTAATGTAATTCAGAAAAACATTAATAATAACAACAGTAATAATAATAATAATAATAAAATAGTAATAATAATATTATTTATTAAATAATAATATAAATAATAACAATATAATAATAATAATCATATTAATAATAGGGTGATGATAGTTCCACATATACTTTTACTTTTTCCACATACATTTTAGTTGTATGATCTAGTGGTCCCCACTAAATGTATGTGTAAATATATGTGGAAGAAGTAAAAGTGTATGTGGAAGTATCACCACCCTTAATAATATTATTATTTATTAAATAATAATATAATAACATAAATAATATTGTTTATTAAATAATAATAATGATAATAATAATAAAATAGTAATAATAATAAATAATAACAATATAATAATAATAATAATATTATTAATAATAACATTATTTATTAAATAATAATATAATAACATAAATAATATTATTTATTAAATAAATAATAATAATAATAATAATAATAATAATAATAATAATAATAATAATAATAATAATAAATAGCAATATAATAATAATAATAATAATAATAATAGTAATAATATTAATAATAATATTATTTATTAAATAATAATAATAATAATAATGATAATAGTAATAATAATATATTATATTAATAATTAATAAAAGTAATATAATAATAATAATAATAATAATAATAATAATAATAATTTTAATATAATAATAATAATAATAATAATAATAATAATAATAATAATAATAATAACAACAACAATAATAATAATAATAATAAATAAATATTATTATAATTATTTTTATTTTTTACAATTAAATAATATATTAATAATAATAACAACTAATAATAACGTTGAAAGATAAATAATGATATTTAACTTTTAAAAATCTGAATTCCAACGTAATTCAACAAATTCTATCAACTTTGCTATGTAATCTGAATTACATCACTGGACGTAATTGGTTGTAATCCAATTACATTTTCCTGCAAACCAAACAAGCAATGTAATGTAATCTGAATTACAATTACATCTATCCTGCCAACCAAACAGGATTGTAATGTAATTCATATTACAATTATAACGAATTACACCGAATTCCAGCGAACCAAACGCCCCCTAAGTGTTTTGTTTACAAAATATACCTTTTTGTTGTTTCTACGTAATTACATCAAACATTTTGTTAAACAAAGATTTAGCTTTTATTATTTTTGTAAATAAAAATAATAGACCTAATTAACTAATTGGTATCAATGTTTTTTATATCGCCAGTTGTTTCCTGTAGATATGTAATATATGTTTTTTATGCAATTTTGTAAAACTAAGGAAAATCAATGGCTAATGTAATACTCATTAGATTCCTTAATGCTCCATATGCCCTTCATATTCGTCTTCAGGGTCAGCCCTAAATTTTTGAAGGCCCTAGACAAAATTAAATAATAAAGTCTTTCGAGAAGGATTGTTATACATAAAGTGTCACTTTTTTATATGATATAATGCAATTAGTTATCTAATTCAACATATTACTTGTTTAAGATATTTTCTCATTTAGATACTTTTTTATTCGTGAAAAATATGTGTACACATGCATATAATTGTTAACGAGACAAATTTTGAGGCTCTTAAAATTTTTGAGGCCCTGAACGGTCGCCCACTTTGCACACACTCAATGACGGCCCTGTTCATATATTCCTTTATATATGAACCAAACGTCCACCTTTTATGTATTTCATATTCCTCTTCCTTTATTTAAATCAAGCATCCCCTTCTATTTTGCAAGATAAATCTCTATATTGAATTCTTTCAAAATTAGAGATCGGAAAAGGAGAATTCTGTTTCTTAAGCCAAATTACTAAATGCATCTTACGTTTCCACTCCTCATCTTCTAATAAAGATCACCTGAAAATCTGCTGGATGATGAAATTGTTTCACTAATTAATGTGTTTTTTTGTTGGTATCGACTTGGACCTAGGGATGGATGCCTGATGCAAACTATTTATTACTCCCTCCGTCCCTAAATAAATTTCCACTATTGACTTTCTAAGTCTTCCCCTTTTAAATTTGACCTTAAATTATTTCATTTGTGTTATATAATACTTGAAAAAATGTATACCAATGAAAAATACATTTAAAACTCAATCCATTCATATATTTCGCAACAATTATTATATAACACAAATAATATAATTCAAGGTCAAAGTTAAAAAGAGAAGACTTAAAAAGTCAATAGTGGACATTTATTTAGGGACGGAGGGAGTAGTATTTCATTTTGTATTGGAAGTGTTTTGTTTGTAGCTTAGAGCGAGGGTATGGTGAAGAGGGAGGGCTCTCTATTGTGAGGTGTCATCTTTTCACCTTTCTTTGTTCTTCTTCACCACACCAGCCACTTCTTCACCCTTCGTCGTTTGAACTTTTGCCGTGCGGGGAAGTAGAAACGGACAAAAAACTTTTGTAGATAATTTGTATTATAAGAGAAGAAAACAAAACAAAATTAGGGTGGGTGGGGCCAAATGAAAAATTTGTTTTGTGTTATGACAGAGGAGTATTTTGTAGTGTGAGTGTTAAAATAAGGTGGCATCGATGAGGTCCAAATGAAGAAGAAGAGCTCTTCACTACACCTTTTGCTCTTAGATTACTTAGCAACCTAGTTTTCTTTTTTCTATTTATTATTATTATTATTATTATTATTATTATTATTATTATTTTCAGTACCATATCGAATGGGTTAGATTTTAGAATGTTAGATATCTACCCACTTTTCACATCCCCCACTCAAGTGTTTCAACTTTCAACCAACCCATTTTAACTTTTACCTCCATTGTATGCTTAAAAAAAAGAGATTATGTTGATTTGGAGATTAAGGGCGTACATTCCTGTTTGATTTTTTTTTTTTTTTTTTTTTTTTTTTTTTTTTTTTTTTTTTTTTTTTTTTTATTTTATTTTATTTTTTTTTACGACAAACCGTTACCTATCAGATATTTTTAAACTGGACATTTATAGGATAGACATCGAGTCGATTTATGGGTAGCCACGAAGTCTCATGTCTTGAGTTATCATTGAATTTTGGAGGTGGAACCGGGTAGCCACTTTTTCTCTTTGTCTCTAACATTGAATAATATTCACATCAAAATGATCAACTTTTATCAACACAAATATGCAAATTACAAGCCCTGACTTTATATTTTTAACTAATGAGTTATTCATTAGTCCTCAATATAACCCAAAGTAATGCACTTGTGGTTGTTTTTCTTTCATAATCAACAAATCTCATGAAGAAGTCCTATCATTTCTTAGATCTTAATCGAAGTAAATAGCCATTTCATTAAATCTGCCGTTCTAGCTCAGTTGGTAGAGCGCGTGGCTTTTAACCACGTGGTCGTGGGTTCGAGTCCCACGGATGGCGTTTTCATTTTTGAAATGTGAGTCTACTTGTAACAATTTACTAAACAATTGCAAGAAGGATAAAAGAAAGAACACAAGCAGTTTAAGACTACTCCTGCATATATATTTGTTTCATACCTTATCAGCTTATCTATAGCAAATAAACTTTATAGCTTTTATGCAAATCATATTTTCAACTTTACTTCCAAACCACTCTAAACTTAAACACGGATGAGGTTTTATCTGTTCAGGTTATTCGAAGAGGCCGAGACTTTTGACTTAAATGTATGCGGCTTCACTGTCGAGACCGTTTCCAACCCGTCCTTTGTCTCTTAATTATTAAAGATCAAACTCCAGTCGTTCTTTGACCTTTTGTGAGAAAACCAAATATCTTATCACCAGGCTATTTAGTGGTGGGTTGACTCTAAACTCAAAATGGCTAAATGAGTCATTTTTCTAAATTGTTGTATCAAATAGCACTTTTAAGGTTGAGTCATTATTGCCATTATTTTAAAACTGGAGTTTTGCATACAACAAGTTAACGTTGTACACAAACAAAACCCTGGTTGTATGTTATTATATATCATGTGTTGTTTGATGATTATGCTCTATTGTGTATAGTGGCGGAGCTAGAAAAAAATTCTTGAGAAGGCCGACACAATTTTTTTCCGGAAGAACATTAGATAGGAGGGCCGAGATCGGAAAAAAAAAATTAAAACATGAAATCGAGAAAAAATATACTAGCGGGCTTAGGCCTAGGGGGGCCGGGACCCTTCCCGGTAGGGGTGTCCATGGTACTGGAACCGTCCCGAACCGGAACCGTCCCGAAAGAACCAAGAACCGAAAATATGGAAAAAGTGGAACCAAGAACCGTCTCAAGTTCTTCGGTACGGTTCCGGTACGGTACTCGGTTCCGGTACGGGAATTTCGGTACATTCACACAAGAACCGAAGTGTTTAAATAATTTATTTTTCTCATCGTTGATCATTCATAAAGACATGCTAATAATGCTATAAAAATACAAATACACACAAAAATACAAATACTCGTTTACTACATATTCGAGATAAACTTACGATAGTGATTTCGAGATAAACTTACTTTCAT